>JAFEMH010005484.1:0-161577 GCA_022495995.1 Adenophora triphylla var. japonica | reverse complement strand
CCATGGAAATGCTAGAAAAGAAACTTGCATACCTCGATTCGAGTAAGGGAGCCTCGCTCTCTGCCGGATTCATGACACTCTTTCGTCAATTCCATGTCAAAGCTTCCTAGAAAGTACAAAACTCCCGACATTGAAAATTCAATGGCACTACCTATCCAAAATGCCATTTGGAAACCTACTCTTGGGCCATGCCACCTATTGGTGTTGATGACAACCTCGCTAGCCCACCGCTTCCCGCAAACTCTCGACGGTGCTTCAAGTAGAGATTAAAAATACATGACTCTTCCACTCTCCACAAGACTTGATTGGCCGCTCCCGCGGCCGCACCCTCCCAAAAGCAATATGAGGACAACTCGCGTACCGCACTACTAGAAGGGACCTCGAACAAACCAAGCAGCTTCCCTAGTGAACCTTTCACCGACTTCGTCAAAAGATGGAGGACTAGCATGACCGAAATCGTTGATAGGCCAAGCCTAGATGAACAAATTCACATCCTCATCCAATGCCTTCGGAAGAGTATCAAGAAAAGCTCGCGGGTAACTATTTTCCTAGCTACGCCGAACTCCACAAATCCGACATACGATTAGATGACCTCATTAAGCAAAAGAGGGAAGCCAAGAAAGAAATGGGTTCCGCTACAACAAGAGTTCCTCTTCATCATCAAACCCTAAGGATGCCTCCCCAGCCAATGCCATAGTCTTCAATCATCCCTAACAAAAACTCGCAAAAACATCCACCACAAAAGAAGAAAAGGGATAGGCACTACGACAAACTCGAAGGGATCAACCAAGAAGAGCTTCTTAATGCCCTTTCGCCAAGAAAGGCAAAAATTAAACCAAGAGAGGGTGGCCCACCGTGGGGAAGAAAAGATCTTCCCGCTAACCATGCTCATCATCTCTTCTCGAAGTACCACAACTTTACCGGCCACAATAGCCCAACTCAAGCTTCCATTTGAAGGACGCAATCCAAGATTTGTTTGATGCTAAGGAGATAAGACTTCCCAATGTCAGCATTAATCCCCTACCAAACAATGAGATCAATTTGATAGAGATAGGAAGTAGCTCGAGGATCCTACTGCCTAGCCACACTCAGGATGAGAGCCCTTTTGAATTTAATAAAACCGGCTCGCTACATGATGTCTTAGGATGAAATTCTAGAACAAAAGGAAAAGTGATCCAAAACGGTCAATCTCCTCACACGATCCGGCTCGAGCTGATCATCAACAAAGATCCAAGGGATGAAAATCCTCCTAAACAAAACAAAAATCTTCATCATCAAAATGAGCCCGACGATCCTCTCTTAGCTGTGCTTAAAGAAGACACAAGCAAACATTTCAGCTTGGGGGATCCTCATATGAGCATCCCACAAACACTGTGAAATGTTGAAAAAAGCCTTGGCTCAAATGACCATTTCCCCGAAGCTACACCCGAAGATCTTACTCAAATGATTGGCCAAGTACAATTTGGCAATGTCATCACCTTCACCGGACTTTGGACCTCCCATCCTATGGAAACAATCATCACGCGAGGCCTTATACATAACTCGTTAAGGTGAATGGATACCGAATGCCACGCATTTTGCCGACAATGGATCCGGCAATCGTAATGCTTTTCCAAAGAAAGCCTTGCTTATCATCGGGTCTGACCCACAAAGACCTCAAGACATCGTGACACACCGCACGGGTTATGATTGCACCGCTAGAACATTTGGGTTCGGGCCTCAATACCTCTAGAAATGGGACAAGTCACCATGAATGTTGAATTTCAAGTCATAGACATCCCCGCATCCTTCAATCTCTATCGGCTGGTCGCCGTCTCGCTACACGCACATAGGAGGTGTACCTTCATCTCTGCACTACGTATCAAGTTCAGACACAATGACACGATAGTCATGGTACACGCGGGAAATGGTTACCGCTAGCCTTATCCTTGAGGAGCGACATAGCACTTCGATTACTTATCTTCAATGGTTTTCAGACGGGTAACCATGTAATACCGTAAATGTCATCGAAAACTTGCAAACGAAAATGACTAATTTCCAAGGCACTTTAGTTTCCCTAAAACCTTCCTCGTTTGGAGAATGCTCATATACAAGCAAAAAGGGTACTTTCCCCGGCTTAGGGACTTGGCAAACACTTGCAAGTGATAATCGAGCCACCACCTCGGCTTCCCCCACCGGCGTATCAAAGCACGGGCCTAGGATACATCATTTCCATCCACGCATGAAAGCTGTAGGAAGAGTTAGTTATGACTTCACTCAGATCAAGTGGGAAGGGACTCCGCCTACGTAAATGACAATAACCTAAAAAATTAAGGGCTGCAATCTCGGAGCCATATCGGAAGACGCTCAATGGCTACTGCGTTCAAGCAAGGGGGAAAGTATCCCGTACTTTATCTTTCTGTAACTACGTGGACTCCACGAGCAAAGGAAAGCGCCTCATCCTGTGCTTTGAAATTTTCAATGCATCAAGCGATGCTTCTTCGTATGAAATGTAACCTCGTCCCGCTAATCCTTAAAGATTTGTGGGGCACAAAGTGCGTAAATGACCAGCGAATGGGACTTCGTGTCGGGAGAAGACATGCCGCCACAGCTCGAGACCCCGCGCCTGCAAGCATGTCTGCATCCACGCAATATCTGCTGGGACGCTCCAACTATTGATTATACCAAGCTAATCCAGAAATATGATAAAAGCCAATTCTAAACCGGCACGTCATCGGGGGGACCAGCTTGTTGATGAAGACATTCATGATCAAAGAGCTTGGTCATACTCCCCATCCTCGCAAGCAGATATGCCCTATAACTTTCACTTTAGAGGTCGCTCCGCCTCTTATGGAACCCACTCAAGAGGAAATTGAGGCGGTGGCCGAGCATGTATTCCCCTACTTCCTTAATGAAACTTTTGATCTTTCCGAGTACCCTAAGATTGCTAACATCGAGAATGATGAATTAAACTAATAGTAATCAATATAATGAACAAGTTAATAATGAATCATACGACGAGATGTATCAAGAAAAACGAACAAATCTTAAAAAAGAATTAGTAAAAGCAAGTAGAATGTTGTGGAAAGAATGGCCATGTTTCGACAATGAAGAAATGCAAACGGTTAATCTGGGGACCACGGAAGACCCCGTGAGAAACCCCAAGATCGTGGCAGCCTTCTTCAAGGGTGGGCAAAGAGAAACCTTAACGCAAACCAGCGGGGAATATATCGACGTTCTTTCGCTTGGTCCTACAAAGATATGCCGTGGTTAAACCGCCTATTGTAGAGTTACCAAGATACCGCTTCTACCTAACGCCAAACCAGCCAAACAAAAATTGCCCGTAATTAAGCCCGAATGGTCAATGCAAAGTGGAAGGAGGAGATCATGAAACTCTTGAACGTAGGGTTTATTAAGGTGATTGAATATCCCACGGCTAGCCAACACGTGTGGAAAGCTAGGCCAAATCAAATGGGAAAATACGAGTCCGTGTTGACTTCCAAAGACTTGAACAATGCAGACCCCAAAGATGACTTCCCCATTACCGAACATAGACATGTTGGTTGATGCTACCGCAACTTAAGAAGTCCGCTCATTCGCGGATGGCTTCGCAGGTGGCCACCACTCCCTACGGCAAAGGAAGACCAACACAAAAACAGCGTGCACCATACCTTTGGGGAACGTTCTGCTATACGGTCATGCCATTTAGGCCTCAAATAACGCAGGCCAGCCTCATCGAGGGAAGGCCACGCACACTCTTCCACGACATGATCCACAAAGCAAATAGAGGTGTGTATGTGGACGACATGATTATCCACTCCAAAGCGGACAGATGGTCGTAAGATTTCTCGAGATCTCGTAAAAATTCTTCAATCGATCGAGACTACACAAGATGAGGCTTAACCCTGCAAAATGCTTCATTTGGGGTGGTCAAAGGAAAAGTCCTCGGGATACATGGTCACCGAACGTGGCATAGAAGCGTATCCCGCCAAGATAAAGGCCATCATAGACATGCCTCCACTCGTAACACGTAAAAGAAAGCTGGAAAAGGATCTCACGGGCGTACTCCAGCCGACCGCCTGGCCCATCAATCAACCGACTACAATGTGTGATCCTATCTTCAAGCTACTCAAGCTGCACCACAAGAGTGGACCGAGGAATGCCTAAGAGGCATTCTAAGAAGCTAAGCAACTACTTGACTTCCCCACCAACTCAAGGTTCCACCACACACGGAGAAACCCCTTGAAACTCTACCTCACGCATGCCATTTACAATGTGGCTAGGGGTTATGCTAGCTCAAGAACGTGCCCGCCTTTCGCATACGTAGAATGCTATATACTTTGTCGCCCGCTCTGCTCTAAGGCAAGTGAAACCAATCACTCTCCTCTCGATAAGTCTTGCGCCGCGCCGGTCTCGGGTAACACACAGATCGAAAGCACTACACGGAAGCCTTTCCGGCTTCATCTCATTGCACAAATGGATCTTTTGAAGTACATCCTAGACAAATCCGACAGCCTTCACGCCTAGCCAAGCAGGTATTTCATGTTCGCAATGGTATGATATCACTTAATGCCACCCGTAAATCCGTCGTGGGCAAGATATTCGCAGATCGCTGGTCGAATTTCCTTGCGACGAAGCCGAAGGGGGAAGACCCGCGATTCCCTGATGAGGACATCATGAGTATAGAAGGCGAAAATAAGTGGCAATTATTTTTTGATGGAGTGCTCAATAAGAAATGTTTTGGCATCTTAATGCGTGTTGGTGGATCCCGATGACACATCTATACTCCACTAGCAATACGCCTTGACTTTGACGCCACTAATAACACCGCCGAGTACAAAGCTTGCATAGCGGGACCTCGAAGCAGCTCCTTAGAACGCAACGTGACCGAATCTTGGGCTGTGTTTGGGGACTCCCGCATGATCATCAATCCGACCACCAACCGAAAAGTGAGAGGATCCCAAGATGTCTCATTCCACTACCTCCCTAGAGACAAAAATTCGATTTGCATCATGCTTTGGCTACACTTCTTGCTTCCTTGGGTCGAAATCCTTGCAGGAAAAGTAGTGAAACCCTTCAAAATAACCCGATGAGCAACTCCTGCCTACTGTGCCATCATAGACCTTCATGACTGCAAAGACCAGTGGTTATCCGAATGTGCCACCATTGAAGACTCTGAAAAGAAACAATGGTATTATGACATTTCCTGGGCATTTCATTCTAGGGATGGAACTATCCCGCCCGAGACCGACAAGAAAACCCTGCAACATTGCCCTCAGAAGACTCGCAGCCACCCACCACGTCATCACTGCACTGGAACCGCCTATTATTCATAGAAATACATCCTCTTAAGAGGAACCTCCTTCATTGCGCCACCAAAGGAAAAGTGCTACACCCTTAAGATAAATAATGAACCACAGTAAGTCATCAACATGAGTAATTACTGGAACTCCACATGAGCCGAAACACATGCTCGCCAAAAGATCATCGCACAAGTGTGTACTTTTAGGTTAACCATGGAAGCCGACCGGTACTCAACATGGTCAAGAAATGCCATAAATGTCGATACACGCCAACCTTCAAGATGCAAATCACACCTTCCTTGTTGTACCCTACGCGACGTCCCCTCGCCATTCTCAACATGGGGCATAGATGTAATTGGAAAGGTTACACTGCTAAGTAGGAACCAACACTACTTCTGTAAACATTGTGTCATTTAGCGACGATAGTGTGTATTCCGTCGCTAGCAATAGATTTGGCGGAATATAGGCTTTTTGGCCTAAGTTTGAATATTAAGGCGCCAAATTTAGCTGACTTGGACCACCCCGCCGCTAAGGCCTCCCTGCCTGCTAAAACGAATATTCCTCGAATATTCTTTGGCTTCCGCCGGCTCAATTTGGCGGTTGATTTACTCGACGGAAAATTCCGCCGCTAAATCTTTATCGACGGAATTATGCTCCGCATGGGTGAAAATATATCATTTTTTTATTTTTTATTTATCTAAATACTTTTAAATATTCCGACGGTGAAATTAAAAATATTTTTTTATTTTTCTTTTTGAAAATATTACACCGACTTAATATTTCCGAATTATTTCCGCCGCCGATAATTTAATATTTTTATTTATCGCAATAATTTAAAATATTCCGTTGCCGATAATAAATGTAATTTTGTTTATTTTTTAGAACTAATTAACAAAATAACAAACTAAAAAAACATTAAAATATCATAAATATTTATGATATTTTTGAAAAATAAATAAATCATAAATATTTATTAATTTTAATTTTTATAATGCCCATTATTTTTATTTATATAAAATATGAAAGTTATTTTAAATTACTCTCAAAAAAATAAATATGAGTCAATAACATATTATTTTTGAAAAATAAATAAATTATAAACCCTAAACCTAATACCCTATATACTATGTACACTATATAATTACCCTTATACCCTATACCCTATACCCTATACCCTATACCTCTATATACCCTATACCCTATACCCTATACCCTATGCACCCTATACCGAGTATATAAATTCTATACCCTATACCCTATACCCTATACTCCTATTAGTACCCTATACCCTATACTCCTATACCCTATACCCCTATACCCTATACCCTATGCCCTTATACCTTATACCCTATACCCTATGCCCTATACCCTATACCCTATGCCCTATATCATATACCCTATACCCTATACCCTATAGGGTATACCCTATACCTTATATCCTATATCCTATACCCTATACCCTATACCCTATACCATATACCCTCATACCCCTATACACTATACCCTATACCCTATACACTATACCCTATACCCTATACCCTATACCCTATACCCTATACACTATACCCTATTCCCAAATTGGTAAATTGCATACAATTTTAAATTTTTTATCCAAAATAAAACAAAACAAGATTAGTCCAAAACAAGGAACTAACCAACTATTAGACAACACTCGAGATTATTGTCTCATAAGTCATAACTAAGATATCCGTAAAAACAAAGACCCACACACTCATTACCGACTGAGCACACCGGTACTCTCTCGGCCCCCACCACCGTGCATGTCATCATCTACATCGTAAGCTTCAATGCGTTGACATTCGTGAAGGGTCAGTTTCCTCGCACCCTCATCATCAAGCTCCATATCCGTCATCTCGCATGAAGGCTTAGGGAGGCGAAAAGACACCCTCAGGGCCTTACATTGTTCGGAAAGTCAAGTGAATCTGGGAAGTCGAACCTAGGTATTCTGACCCGCATTGTGAAGTTAAGAGAATTGAAATGTGGAATTACCCGAAATTAAAGATGAAATAGCACCAGTGTAAGAGCGGCTCGATATTTGTTTTTTTCAAATTCAATTGTGGAGAGAGAGAGAGAGAGAGAGAGAGAGAGAGAGAGAGAGAGAGAGACGTGGGAGTAGGGATTTAGAGGTGTCTCGACTTAATTTGGTTTGGAAGCTTTGAATTGGATTATCTCGCTTGTTGTCTGCCTGAAATTTTGAAATTTTAAAATGAGCGCTAACAACTTGCGTCATTATTGTGAAATTAATCCATCCGATCCGGGCCCAAATGCCAGAGAGATCCGAAATTGAAAAGTGATAGATTTTGCATTTGACTTCCCGAATTCTGAATTTAGGGTAAACGATATTTAGCCCCTAACAAATATGTCATCACCCTTTCGCTTTGGAACTTTGGGGTGCTCTTTGTGTTGTAGTACAAAGACTTTGTCTCAGTAGCAGTTGCTGCCGTAGAGCTTCACTGTTTCTCGTGCGGGAATGTAATTTTCATCGTCCATTTTGCATACCCCTTCTCCACAACCACTTCCAAGACCTTCTTCTCCCGTACAATGCAAGGCTCCTGCAGGAGGCGCGTGCTCCTAAGCCTTCATCGCAGCATTTAATGGATACGGAGCTTGATGAGTGCGAGGAGACAACCCCTTCACGATGTCAACATCAAGCTAAAGCCACGATGTATTTATGACATCACGCACGGGGCCAGAGGCAAAGGCAGCCGTGCTCAGGTTTCAGCAAAGAATGTGGGTCTTTGTTTTCTAGATATCTTAGTTATTAAAGGTGATATGAGACAATAATCTTGTGAGCCAGTTGTCTAATAGTTGGCTAGTTCCTAGTTTTGAGTAGTCCCTAAACCCCTAGTCCCCAGTCCCCTGTAACCCTAATATCCCTAAAACCCTGGGGTAACCCTAAATTCCCAACCCTAAACCCCAACCCCCTTGGAAACCCCAAACCTCCTAAACCCCAACGCCCTGGTCCCCAACCCTGGCCCTAACCCTAAACCCTGGTAAACTCCTAAACCCTGGGTCCTCCTAACCCTAACCCCTAAACTCCCAACCCTAGTCAACCCTTAACCCTAAACCCTAACCCCTGGGTCTCAACTCAAACCCTAAACCCCAACTCCCAAACCCCAAACCCCAACCCTCCACCCCAAATTCAAACCCCAAACCCCTAAACTCCTAATCTCCTGTAATTCCCAAACTCCTAAACTCCTAAACCCTAAACTCCATCCCCTCAACTCCTAACCCTGGGTCATTTAAACCCTAAACTAACCCAATAACCCCAACTAACTCCAATTCCCTAAAACTCCCCAAAATCTCAAAACTTACCCTAACCCTAAACTCCTAAACCCTAAATCTCCTAAATTTAACCCCTAAACCCTAAACCCTAACCCTAACTCCCACCCCTAAACCCTAAACCCTAAACTCCTAATCCCTAAACTCCTAACCCCTAACTCCCTAACCCCCTGTAATCCCTAAACCCTAACTCCTAACCCTAACCTCTAACTCCCATAGTATGACCCTAAACCCTATACAGGGTTATGTATAGGGTATAACCAGCCAGGTATATGTGGTATAGATGTATATATTACAGATGTGGTATAGGTATGTGATACAGACATATGTGGCATAGTGGCATGTGGTATGTGTATGGCATGCCGTATGGTGGCATGTGGGTATAACAGATAGTGGTATGTGGTATGTGGTATAGGGTATAGGGCATGTATGTATAGCATGGTATGTGGTATGTGTATAGTGTATAGCAGGTATAGTGGTATGTGTTAAGGGTGGTATGTGGCATAGGATATAGCCAGATAAAGTGTGGTATAGGGTGATAAGCCAGATAGTATGTGGTATGTCGTATAAACAGGATAGTATACAGGTATGTGGTATAGGGCAGAAATAGTAGGCATAGTATAGGTATAGGTGTATAGTGTATAGTGGGTCCAGATAGGTGCATAGTGGTATAGTACATGTGGCATAGTGGTACATGTTGCAATGCGGCATGTGTATGTGGCATAGTGGCATAAATGGCATGTGTGGTATAACAGATATGTATATGTGGCAAAGATAGGTATACCGCATGTGTGGCATAGCGCATGTGGTATGTGGCATAGTGGCATGTGGCATAGGGCATAGGCATATATGTATAGGTATGTATGTGGCATGTGGTACAGCATGATATACAGGGTATGTGGTATGTGGCCGTATAGCATGGCATGGATGTAGGCATGTGGCATGTGGCATGTGTGGTAAATCAAGAGTATGTGGCATAGTGGTATAGGCAGTATGCGGTGGCATGTAGGTATGTGCATAGGGTATAGGGGTGATAGGCATAGGGTATATGTTGCATGGTATATGTGGCATATAGCATGTGGTATAGGGTATATGTGGTATTAGGTATAGGGTATTTACAATTTATATGTATAGTGTGCTAGGCATGGGCATGGGGGGCAGTGTGTGGTATGTAAAAGATGTATGGTACAGCAGATGCATAGGCATATATTGAAGGCTTATGGCCTTGTTACTAATTTCATTTTATTTTTTCAAAAATAATATTCATTCATCGACTCATATTTATTTTTTTATATAGTATGCAAAATTATCAAAATTATCAATTATAAAATAACTTTCATATATTTTATATAAATAAAAAATAATGGTATTTATAAAAAATTAAAATTAATTAATATTTATGATTTATTTTTTTTTTTTCAAAAATATCATAAATATTTATGATTTATTTATTTTTATATAAATATGTTGTGTCAAATAATGATATTTATTAAATTAAAAATTTTTCAAAAATAATATTTATTGACCTTACATTATTTATTTTTGAGAGTAATTAAAATAACTTTCATATTTTATATAAAAATAAAAATTTGATCTATCAATAATTATAAAATTAAAATTAATTAATATTTATTATGATTTATTTATTTTTTCAAAAAATATCATCATAATATTTATGATTTATTTATTTTTTATATAAATGAAAATAATGATATTTATTGAAATTAAAATTAATAAATATTAATGATTTATTTATTTTTCAAAAATATAATGAAAACAATTATATTTATTAATAATAATGCGGCGGAGAATTATCGCCTCTTCAATTTGAAAATCACGGCCAGAATTTTCTCCGTGGTGCAGAGTGCCATGTCACTCGATCCGGTGAAGGCGTACGTATAAGTTTAGCGTCCGGATTTACTTAAATGACTAGGAATATTCTCGCCGCTACAATATTAATTATAGTCAGGAATTTGACCAATTTCCGCCGCTATAATATTTACTACGTAGCGGCGGAATAATATCCCGTCGCTCGGGGAAATTATAAATACTCATTTAATTTACCTCGTATATCAATTACGTATTCATTTCCTTCTCTCTCTTTCCCGTTCTCTTCTCTCTCTCTTCCCGCTCTCTCTGCTTTGACCTAGAAGAAGCACCGCCGCCGTCCGCCCACCTCTCCACCGGCTCTCCGCGCCGTGACGTAGCTTTCAAGCCGTCACCAGCCATCTCCACCTGAGTCTTCACCATGCTCCTGCGTCTCTCTCTCTCTCTCCTCTCCCGAAGCTTGATCCAATTTCAATCAATCCTAACTCTCTTCAAGGTACGTGATTTCCCTTTGTTAAACTACATTCGATCATTGATTTTTGTTCATCAATTATAGCTGTCACTGATGCTGGTTTTTGCCAATCTAGGGTTCTCGCGTATTTGTTTTTTCAACCAATTTCTCAATCCTAGCTCTCTCTCTTCAAAAGGTACGTGATTTCCACTGTCTCTGCCGCGCTGTGACGTAAAGCTTCGCCGTCCACCAATTTATTTGTTTCTATTTTCTTTTTGTTTTCGCAGAGATTGGGCTTTCTTTCTGGATTTCTGTACATTTGTGTTTTGATTGCTTAGCTATGGGAGATTAGGTTTTTTTTTTTTTTTTTTTAAAAATCTTGCGGAGTTTTAATCATGAGTTTTTTTTAATTTGATTTACTGCAAATGTATTCGGCTCTCAAGGGTTAATTTAACTTTTGTGTGTGATGTTACCGTCGTTATGCATATGTGTGTGGCACGTGTGTCATGGAAGAAGTGCAATGTGTTTATAGGAGTTTGAGTATGTGTGTTTCTCGTCATGTGTGTGTGTGTGTTCTCGCTCGTGTGGGTATGTGATCAGTGTATGATGTGTGTTAGGGTTTAGTGTTTATGTGTGTGTATAAAGCAGGTTGTAAGAGGTGTAATTAGTGTGTGTAAATGTGTTTTGATTAAATTATAGTGGAATAAACAATGTTAGAAACCTAAGGGTAGTTGGATAAACAATGTTAGCAATTCCTAATTATGTATTGCCCGCTCATGAAAATATTTTTTTGGGTCTTATTCTAGAAAATATGTTGATCCAAATATAATGATTTTCTATATATGTGTTATTGTGGTTTCATATTAGATTTTAGGGGATAAAGGAAATGAATCTTGGACCTCTTTTTGTACATGCAAACTATGAAAAATATACTATGAGATTAGAACTCTGCGGTTGCACTTTTCTTACACCCTTGTAAACAAGTATGTGAATAAAATGGATGGAAGGTCCGTAGGAATGTACTTTTTAATGGAGGAGGAGCACAATCTAGACAATGTAATCTAGGTCTTGTGTCCATAGAGCAAGCTTTTGTCCAAGCGTAGTGTTGCTAGAGTGAAACTTTGGAAGTAGATCAACTTTAAGATCCTCAACTTAGTATGAGGTTACCGTGGCCAAGATGGTGTATTTTTTTTTTTTATTTTTTTTCATAGTAATTTTTTTAAAGTTTCAAGTGCAATATTGTTTTTTTTTTTTAACATTTTAAATTTAAAAAAAAATAAAAAATATCGATTAATTAATTTAAGTAAATCCTCCTTAAAGCCCACTCTTAGCCCAAACCCAAAGCCTTAGCCTGAGCCTTCCAAAGCCCAATTTTCAAGCCTTTTTACGTAAAGGGCAAAATGGGAAACAAACTAAATAGTGAGGGCAAAATAGGAAACCTCCCAACTGTCGAATCGCAAGTTCATAGAACGGCTCACGGAGGGTTTAATTTATACTAGATTTCACACCCGAACTCAATGGCATTGGTTGGTACAAAAAATCTTAAAATATAAATAAGATGAGAGCCTTTCTCACTACGCCGCCTATCAAAATCCGTCCATCTTTGATCAAGAAGATAGAGCAAATTGTCAGTTTGTGACGAAAAGGACTCGCAATAGTTTTTCGCTGCTTTCAGCTTCTCTCTCTCTCTAAGGATCTCAAACATCAAGCCATGTTCTTGTTGCCAGTGTCTGTTTTGATTACTTCACTGGTAGCAGTGTTATATGTGAGACACAGTAAAAACAAAGGTAGCATAACACCAGTGAAGAGAAAACAGAACTTCCTCCAATTTAGCCTTCACCTTCCATTTATCTCGAGATCACGATTGCAGAATCTTCCTCATGAGCTTGAAAGCCCGGCGGTAGCAGTAGCAACCGTGAGATTGAGGGCAACACCGCCAGCCTTTCGGGCTCATGAAGAAGATTCTCGCAATCAGGGATCTGGGTAAATGGAAGGTGGAGATTGAAAAATGGAGGAAATTTCTGTTTTCTCTTCACCGGTGTTATACTTGTTACCTTGTTTTTACTTGTGACCGTATATCACCGATGAAGAGTAAAACAGTACGCTGTCAAGACATGGCTGTGATGTTTGAGATTCTTAGAGAGGAGGACAAAGTGAACCTGGAAAACCTATATTAAACGTAAAATCCTTTGCTCTCAAACTGACAAGAACTTATTTGCTCTATCTTTCTTGGTCTAAGCTGAGATAGGGTTTTGATAGTTGTGGATGATAACGACTCTCATCTTGTTTATAAATGTTAATTTAATTCATCATTGTAAAATTATATATTTTACAACAAAGAATTAAATATTAATATTTAAAATTATTCACAATAGTAATAATTTAGGTCTATGCAAAAGTCGAAATTTCTTTATTTTCGATTATAAAGCAAGTAGGCAAAGTGATATTTGCATTTCATATAATCATGCATTTCGGGATGGGATAGGTTTATCAAACATGCACTTAAAGGACAGAGTAGATGGTTAGGTAGGGACACCATTATCCTTTAGTTTAGTTTGAACAAGAGCTCAAGATTTGTTGATACAATTATTCACAATATTAATAGGTAAAAAGTCCCAGCAGCCCTAATTTAAGGCAGCATGGAGCATTACAATGGAGAAATTGTTTCCCGCGAGTTTCAATTTCAACAAGACATTCTTGAACTCACGCGCTTTCACCAAAAACAACAGGAAACTTATTGACAGGGGAGGTATAGCATGCCATGCATCCGGGTCTCTAAAAGATTGGAAGATTGATAGGGATCTCGCTCCGAGCCGCTTCGTGCTTGGGATTCGGAGCGACATTTGTTCACCCTATCGTACAACGATCCGATGCCAACGATGGAGGATTTTCGAGCACCGACTGGTGTGGTGAGTCGAGGACTGTGGCATTTCCTCGAGACAGACGATCAGCTACTGAGCAACTATCTCGAATTCTTGGGATTATCGCCAGACCGGGTATCGGGCATTGTCGTTGACGATAGATTCATGGAGCTTGACTCATATAGCTGATTGAGTCGGACCCCCGGACTGTTTGATCTATCCACTTCCTTAGATATATTCATGTTGCTCATTCTGTCTCGCGCACTACTTGCGGCTACATCGGAGTGTGTCCGGCTACGCTGTTAGAGATCATCGAGCGGTGAGAGGTGATCGAGGAGTTGACATCCGGCATATTCAATCCGGAGAGGGAGCGATGGACATCATTCCACTGTTGCTAGCGGAGACATACCACGGCATTGATAGATTAGCCGGAGGATCCGAGTACATGGGTTCGAGGCGGCCCAGTTACTATCATTGTGGGCCGTATGAGAGATTTCGCTTGATCTCGCCACCGCTGCAGGGGGCGACGGCATTACCTTGGGTGACTGGACGGCGCAGGATATTGAGGGATGCCGCTTACCGAGAGTTGGCATAGGAGGTTGGCCTTGGCCCGATATGAGACCGCAAACCTGTACTATTGGATTCGGCCGCATTACGGGATTGCGGACTATGCAGAGATATTCAGACGTGTCGGTTATTGTCCGACTTAGGGACTACATGTATCATCCTTTTGCATTCCATCTCTAGTGAAAGCGTAGCGGTACGTGATACCGCAAGAATAGCACTATCTTCGGACTTTGAGAGAGCGATTGACGACTAATACAATGCCGATGATTATGGTGAGCCTCGAGACTACACATTTCTTTGGCAGAGCATTTCTAGAGGGCTTTCTTCCGATACGACCACTACTCCAGTCGGAGACTAGAGGTAGCACATTTCGACCACCGAGTATCCGACATGGTACGAGGAGCGGCAAGGTCTGTACAGTGATGATAGAGGCTCGACGCCGAGAGTGTTTTGGGCCGAGACTATTCTTCATTAGCAGGACATTAAGAGGCATGGAGGCCAAGAGCAACCCCGATGAAATCACCGGCGACATTGCGAAACAGATTATGAGAGACGGAGATTCGGAGAGCTGCTTTGAGAAATGATCCCGAAGTGATAGCTCGCGAGGAGGCCTTGAGGCAGAAAGAAGCGTGCGAGAGCTACCAGGGCGATTGATCCACCACTCACACGATACGAGCCGGGACGAGGTCCGACCGGCTTTTCAACATACCTAGACCAAAGACCTCCAGGGGACCGAGGCGGAGGAAGAGTAGAGATTCGAGTTCGGGAGGCGGGAACGAGTTCCTAGACACTTTAAGAAGACACTGTTAATATATTGTTAAATATGAGTTAGAAGCTTTATATTTATTTTAAGAAGATGCGTGTTTGCTTTTAAGTTTGTAATTCAAATTTAGGGAATGATAATACGTTAATTACTTCTAAGTTTGTTAATATATTATGAAATCCAATAATTATTAACATCCCGATTTTGTTTCATCAGTCGATTAAATTGAGTGTACGTATAATATATGGATTGCAATGCGGGAGTGATGTCTCGCGTAACGATGATCGTAGTTGGATGTATAAGCGGAAGTTGCCGAATCAACGCGGTATCAATCCTGAGTTTTATAGAGGGTTGAAGGGGTTTGTTGAATTTGCTCAATTAAATAAAATCGGTCACATGGATAAGGATGGTAAGATTAGGTGTCCATGCGACAAGTGTTGTAATGTCAAGTATCTAAGCTTGATCGAGACTCAGAAACATCTTTTGCGTAACGGGTTTGAAGTTGGGTACAAACGGTGGACCCGTCATGGTGAGCGAGATTGCGCACAAATGTTGCGAATAATCCCCCAGAATATTCATGTACCTCCCGAACCCGAACCTATTATTCGGGACAATGAAGAACCACCTTTGAATATGGAAGATATGGTTAGGGATACGGCAGGATCCTTCCTTCGATTGGTCGAGAGAACCAACGGCAAGAACCAACCCCTGCACCAAGAAATTTATTGATGCTATGGACTCTGCAAAAGAAGGTCTATCCAGGTTGCGAGATCGGTGTGTTGGAGGTGTGGTGAGCTCCTTAACATAAAGGCCGGATTTGCAATATTAGCTTGATGCTGCTTATAATCGTATCATGAAAGCAATTAAGCGGATGTTGCCGAAAGAGAATAAGATGGTTACAAACTTTTATGAGACAAAGAAGTTGGTTGGGCGAGATTGGGCTATGTTATGAAAAGATTGATGCGTGTAAGAATGACTGCATGCTATTCTACAAGGAAGATTCACGAGAAGGCAGAGTGTTCAATTTGCGGACAAAGTAGATATAAGCCAAATTGGAGGGGAGTTCAAAACACAAGAAAAACAGAGACCACATAAGCGGTTGCGTTAGATGCCGTTGATTCCAAGGCTGCAACGCCTACGCGTCTAAATCTCTGCGAGAGGCAATGCGTTGGCATAAGGAAAGTTTGCGTGAAGAGGGTGTGTTGATTCATCCCGGTGATGGGGAGGCATGGAAACACTTTGATGAGACTTATCGACTTTGCGTACGAAGCAAGAAATATACGGTTATGCATACGCTACGATGGTTTCAATCCGTTTGGTCTGGGGTAAAATCTTACTCTTGTTGGCCGGTTATAGCCACTTGTCTACAATCTTCCGCCACTGGTTGTGTATGAGTGATCCCTACATGTTTTGTCGTTATTCATCCCGGCCCAAACTTGACCACAGGAGGAACATTGACGTCTATCTCCGACCTTTTATGGACGAATTGAAGCGACTTTGGGAGGATGGGGTCGAAACGTGGGATGCTTTCAAGCGAGAGAATTTCGGCATGAAGGCTGCGTTGATGTGGACAGGTTAATGACTTCCCTGCATATGGGATGTTATCGGGTTGGAGCACCCACGGGAAGTTGGCTGTCCGTATTGTATGAGTGACACAAAGTCTTTCACGCTCACGCACTACGGAAAACCATGTTGGTTCGATTGCCATAGACAATTTCTTGGGAGGACCACCCATTCAGGACCCGAAGAATGCGTTTAAAAAGAACAAGATTGACCATGATGAGGCCCGATTCGTTTAAGTGGTGACACGGTCTATGAGGAGGTATCTAGATTGCCCGATCCTCGGTGGGGAAAAAGTTTTCGAAGACCAAAATACAAGGGTTTGGGACTACCCATGCTTGGATCAAGAGGACTATATTTTGGGAGCTGCCATCTTGGAAAACAAATCTCATTCGACATAACCTTGACGTGATGCACATTGAGAAGAATGTATTCGATAATGTTTTTAACACGTTGATGGATTTCAAGAGAACAACTAAAGACAACGAAAAAGCTCGAAAGGACCTTAAGGAAATACTGTAAGCGGCCGGCCTTAGACTTGGTATACGTCAATGGTAAACCGGTTAGACCGATGGCTTAATACATGCTTACAAAGGAAAAGAAGCTCCTCCTCCCGAAATGGCTCAAGGATTTAAGGCTTGGGATGGTTACGCGTCTAACATTGGTAGCGTGTCAATGTAGAGGAGGGGAAAGTGCGGGGTTTGAAGAGTCACGATTGCCACGTTTTCTTGGATAGGCTACTTCCGATTACTCTCGGGGTCTCTTGCACGACAATATGCGGGTGGCGTTAACGAGTTAAGTGAGTTTTCCGGCGTTAACATCGACCACACTTTGCGTGTTGATCACTTGAAAAAGCTTGAGGAGAGCATCGTAGTGACTTTGTGCAAACTTGAGAAGATATTTCCTCCTTCATTCTTTGATTCTATGGAGCATTTACCGGTCCACTTGGCATACGAAGCTAGAGTCGGTGGTCAGTTCAATACGAGATGGATGTATCCATTTGAGAGGTAATTGAATTTATTCTATTTCTAAATAATTTGAGCGTTAACAATATACCTTCTTTAACATTATTTATGTTTTAATCTACGAATGACTTTTAGGTATCTAGGCCAATTGAAAAGGAAGATGAGCAATAGGGCCATGGTCGAGGCCTCAATTTCGGAGAACATTTGTTATCATAGATGAGATTGTTGCCTTTGTCGGAACATATTTTCCTCGATGTTGATACGAGATTGACTAGGGTTGGCCGCAATTACGATGGTGGTTTTCCGTCTAAGGAAACATCTACGTATTTTCATCCACAGTCGGTTGCTCGGCAAACGGGTTGGTACGCGTACGTTAACCGCTAAAGAAGTTTGCCGCGGTCGAAACGTATGTTCTTCTTAAGCTGCGACGAGGTTGGGGAATATATCAAGTAAGTCATTGATGTTATGTTTACGCCTCGTCGATTAAATTATGCATGTTTAATTACCTGCATATGAAATGCCTTGTTTAACCCTATTGCGAGAATGTTTGAAGATTTAGCTCGGGATTTATCTCGAACTCATCGCAACTAGGACGAAAGAGAATTTCCAAGCGGCTAAGGAAATATGTAAATATTTCGTTTCATTCAAATTTATTCTATACACTTCTTTAAACATTCAATCTTAAAATTGTATTAAATTGGTTACAATATTGTCTTATAGATAGGCGAACATCCGGGTGATGCCAAAGGCTGCGAGGTTAAGACATTTAGCATCATCTCCGTACTTGAACGTTCATTTATACAACGGTTATTTCGTGAATGGCTATGTGTTTCATACCAAAGCTTACGGGGGCTCTAAATTGACGTGGAATAGCGGTGTGAAGCTTATAGGGAATGATTATTATGGCGTCATGAAAGAAGTAGTCGAGGTGGAGTATTTCGGTAGAAACGGTGTTGTCTTGTTCAATTGTGATTGGCGGGATCTTGTGCGAGGTGTTAAGAAGCACCCCATATTTGACCTCGTCGATGTAAAGGACTCGTCCGAGACATAATGGCGACGCACGTCTTCATCTTAGCATCTCAAGCACAACAGGTATACATGACTCCCTACCCTCGTCCGCGACCCGACCGGATTGTGGGGCATTTGGATGACCAAGGCTAGGAGCATGATTGACAACCTACCCTCGTCGACAACTACGAGTCGTCATTAGAAACACCCTATCAAGAGGATGAAATGCCGGTGCCACCTAACGTTTTATCGGCTAATCATCCATTAGATGATGTCACTCATATTCCTCAAAATGTTGATGAACCCGAGGAGGATATCTTACCGGTGAATTTGCCAACTCCCCGCCTCGTTCGGGTCATCTCGCGCACATTGACATTGATGAATCGAGGAAGAGGAAGAGGAAGAGGAAGAGGAAGAGGAAGAGGAAGAGGAAGAGGAACCGAGTTTGATTCATCGAGTCCGAAGACGAAGATGAAGAACTCGAGTTTTGTAGTAATTCGAGTCCGGTGATGATGATGGGGACGGAGATTAATAATAGTTTAAAGTTTAAAATTGTATTGTGAATGCTTTAGATTATTAGAACTTTAAAGTTTTATATGTATTGTGAATGCTTTAGATTATTAGAACTTTAAAGTTTCATATGTATTGTGAATGCTTTAGATTATTTTTAATATCCGTCGTTTTATATATATTGTGAATGCTTTAGATTATTAGAACTTTAAAGTTTTATATGTATTGTGAATGCTTTATATTATTAATAGTTTAAAGTTTTATATGTATTGTGAATGCTTTAGATTATTAGAACTTTAAAGTTTTAGATGTATTGTGAATATATTGTTTCCTATTGTTAAAGTTGTATATTTTAATATTTTTACTGTAATACAGTATGAGTTCTAGTAGAAAGGGCAAGGGTAAGAAGACTAAGCCTATTTACACATTGATTACTGGGACGCAACCGTCCCGATCCGGTAGCGATGATGTCGACCCTTCACGCAGTAGTACTAGCTCCACCTCTGGGGCCGGTACTCAGGCTACTGTCGATTCTGAGGGGAGGATATTTGTCCGGATATCATCACTTTATGACCAGTAAGTAACTCTTCATTAATTTGATATAAGTTGGTTCCTTTTTGCTTTATATATAATTCATTATTTAAGTTAAAATGTTATTGTATAAATATATTTGGCAGGTTTGTAGATGGATACCCCACCACAAGGACTAAGATCAGGCAATACTGGCGGTCTCGAAAAATGACCGAGTTTTGGCCCAACTGGAAAAAATTGCCACAGAGGCAGAAGGACGATGAATGGGATGAGTTTAAGGTAATGTGTTAATGGTTTTTATTTAAAACTTAAATGTTAGTTTGTTATTAAAATGTTATAATTAATAATGATTGTACTCTTTTAGTTTTGTAATGTTATCATTATATGTTGTAGGCTATATATTATTGGGCGCCAGACATCAGCGATGCGACGGCTAGATATGTTTTCGATGAGCAGGATCACAAGCTATTTAAGGATTTTATTTGTAACATATTTATCTATCCTTAATTAGTTTAATTAACAATGATTATACTCTTTTAATTTTATAATGTCATCATTATATGTTTACGAGATATTCATATTTTTTATAGGTACCACGAAGAAAAATTATTATACTACTCGGCTCGCGGCGGGAGAACAGCCCTTGTGTCCTACTTTTATGACCGATGAGGTGTTTGGTCAATTTTGCGAATATTGGGAGCCGCTCGCGGCGAAGGCTATATCCGAACAGGCCAAGGCCAATAGAGCAGGCTCCTCGGGGTCGGCGGCGTTGCATACCGGGGGGACGCTCACGGTCGCCGAGCATCAAGACAGCATGGTATGTATGTTAATTTAAATGTATTAGTGTATGGATGCTTTTAAATAGGTTTATGTACGTATGTTAGCTGGGAGCCAATGTTGATGCTATGAAATCCATAGTTTTAGTGTAAATGTAGTGTATGCATGCTTTTAAATCAGTTTAAATGTTGCATTTATATATACAATTTCAAAGTAATGATCTCGCTTATTTTATTTATAGGAAAGGGAGTATGGTCCGAATATCAGTTTTGTGGATGTTTACGCTAGCACCCATATTCGGAATTCTACAGCGCCCGATCAACCTCCGCAATGGGTTGACGATCGATCCGCTCTCTTGCCTTTGTAAGTAAACTACCATTAAATGACTTGATTTTGAATATGTAAATTTATTTATGTACCTTACATTGTGTATATGATTATAATTGTTTGTTTTATTTTTCAGCCGCATATCAAGCCGCCGTCGTTCCCGAAGGAACGCCTCCCTAGCGAGCCTCCGTCCCCTTCGTGCTCGATGTTTGGCACGAGGTCACCTCTCGGTGGACATCCAAGGAGAGGAGCCCGAGTGTTAGGGATGGGGGATTACGGGCGGCAATGCCCGTTGACGTCGACCGGCCGTCGGCGAAATGTAGCCCAGCCCACATTTCATGATCCGAGGGTCGACACTCTGGAGGCTGCGTTGGAGGAGGAGAAACGCGAGCGGGCAAAGCTTGCGGATGCTTTGGCAGTTCAGACGCAGATGCGGGGAGGAGAACGATCGACGTCATGCGAGAGATTCGAGACAACATGCAGAGACTTCAAAGACAATTGGCGCCGTTGATGGCTCATCTCGGCCCGAGACTCCCGGGGTAATTTCCGGCGTCCCAGTTGATTGCGGACATTTTTAGACATTTTTGTATTAATTTATACTTGTTTGTAAACATTTGAGACATTTGGTACCCGCGGGAGCCCCTCCCCGCCTCTCCCCGCTCCACCCTCCCCTCCCTCCCTCCCCCTCTCCCCTCTCCCCTCCCCCTCTCCCCTCCCTCCCGAATTGGTACGGTGGTATTTAGTTTTTATTTGGTACGCCGATATTTGAATTTTAGTTTTTATAGTTTTAGTTTTATAAATTGAAATGTTATATCGTGTACAAAAATTTTTGGTTTATTGATATTTTAAATTATTTTTTTTAAATTTATTTCGAGGGAATCCGCCGACGGAATTTTCCGTCGCCGAAATTAATGCTTTGAAATAAAAATTAATTAAATAAATTAATTTCGACGGAATTTCCGCCGCTATAATCATTTAATTTTTATTTAATTTTTAATTTCGACGGAAATTTCCGTCGGCGTAATAAAATTTAAATTAAAATTAAATAATTTCAATGACGGTAATTTCCGCCGCCGAAATAATTTAATTTTAATTTAAATTTTATTACAATGACGGAAATTTCCGCCGCTGAAATTAATTTAATTAAATTAATTTATTACAAATGACGGAAATTTCCGCCATCGAAATGAAAATTTAATTAAATTAAATTAATATAGCAATGAATTTTCCGTTGAAACCATTAATTCACCGGCGGAATTAAATTCCGTCGGTAAAAGAAAAAAATAGCGGCGGAAATTGACCCGTCGGAGCACTGCGACGAGCTGGTAGCGGCGGACCACCGACGGAATTTTTCCGTCGGTGATTTATTTTAGCGACGGAAATATAATTTTAGCGGCGAAAATTTCCGTCGCTAAATGACCTTTTTCTGGTAGTGCAACGGGCACTGTTTCGTTCTAGTAGCCATCGACTATTTCACTAAATGGATCGAGGCTGCCTCCTACAAAGTTTTGAATGCCAGAAAGGTAGCAGAATTCATCAAGAACAACATCATTTGCCGACATGGGGTTCCACAAGAGATGATATCCGATAATGGCTCCCACTTTGAGATGGAAACCGATTGTCTCCTAACAGAATACAAAATCGTAAGGTATAATTCATCTCCTTACAGGCCTCAAATGAATGGAGCAGTTGAAGCCGCAAACGAAACGATCGAAACCATCATCAGAAAAATGGCAGTAACTGGAAAAGATTGGCCCGACAAGCTACCCTTCGCGCTTTGGGAATACCGTACTTCAATTCGAACAGCTATAGGTGAAAACTCCATATGCCCTCACATACGGGATGGAAGTCGTTCTACCAATAGAGTTGGAAATACCATCACTATGGTTTCTCCTAGAAAACCAAGTGAATGAAGTCGACTGGTTAGAAAACAGATATGAAGAACTAGTCCTGCTAGACGAAAAGAGGTTGAGAGCAGCCGAGCACACTCAAGGTTACCGAAGAAGAATGGAAAGAGCTTTCAACAAAAAGGTCAAGACAAGAAACATCAGAGTAGGCGACCTAGTTCTCTGCAAGCATCGCCCTGGACCTTTCAACCCTCTAGGCAAGTGGGGACCAAGATGGATAGGACCCTACATTATTAAGAAGATATTCTCTGGGGGAGCCCTTCAGCTGGTGGACTTAGACGTAGATCAACTATCGAAGACGGTCAACATGGACAAGATCAAGAAGTACTTCGCGTGACTTGGCCTCTTAAAAAGAAAAAAATATATATAAAAATCGCTCGCTAGGTTGAAAATCCCGAAAGGGGAGGCCTAGGCAAAAATTAGAGCTTGCACAAGAAAATAAGCCTGCTAGATTGAAAACCTGAAAGGGTAGTCTAGGCAAATGCAAGGGTGTGCATTGAAAAAAAAGAAGTTTTGTCTCGTGCGAGACTACCTTTCGGCCAGAAATCGAAATTTTGTCCTTTTTCTCTCAAAAATGAACTACATTAGACCTGAGCCTCTTATTTAATTGCTGTAAAAGAGGAACGCAGATAGTCTTCGGGTTCGGTCTAATCAAATAAATAAATCAAATTTTTGTCCATTTATTAATCGAATGCATTTTACTAATAACAAAAGGGAAATCCTAACGACAACGGCTAATTTGCTAAGCTGACAATCTTGAAAAAAATAATCAAATAAATAAAACTATTGATCTATCAAAGCAATCTCTTGGTACTATCTAGGATCTAGTCTTTCATTGACTTGGTAGGCCTGCGGGCATGATCGCTACCATCATCTCGATCTCTCTTGCGCTTTGGGCCCTTCGAAGCAGAACATCCCTCGAGGCGATTGAAAACAAATTCTGAAAGCCTCTTGAAGACATGGGGCCTATCCAAAGCTTGCATCTTTTTGGGAAGACCCTTACCTAGTCTCTCATACCAATCCCCATCAAGAAAATCTTGGGTTGGATCAGTCCGTACATTAGCAGGATCAGACTGAGCCTCGCTCCTTCTCAAAATAATGCTCGTCACAAAGGAATCTCCTAACAGTGAAAGTCGCAGATCATCAATCTTCTCCGCACTTGGGTGACCGGTATGAAGGAACCAATCCAAGTACTTGTCAGATAAGAAGACACTTACATCAAAAGTCCGAAGGTTCGACCAACGATCTCGATTACTTCCTTCACCCCTTGATTACTTCCTTTACCCCATGCTTGAGCTAGCACCTTCGCAAACTCCAAACCAATATAGGATACCTCATGAGGGGCTCCTTCAAAAAGATAAGTGTCCTGTTGTTGGCCAAACTGACGAAGCACCCACTTGGGGAAATAGAAAGAGGAATCTCCCAGACCCAGAAGCACAACCCTGTCAAAATCCTTGGTATTGGCAACATACTTGTTCAACCTCCAATAAGGTGGACACCAAGCAATATCTGCAGTAGTGGCCTTTGCAATCAACTTAGCCCACCCATCTACAGAAAGACCTTTGATCTGCAACTTCCTCATATGGTATGTAAATGAGGAATACTCTAACGGAGGATCTACCAACTTGAGATGCTCCCTGAGCCAAATGGTCAACAAAAGAGGACTCCCTTGAGTCATGGCACTGGTCCTATGCAGCTTATCAAGACCATGAAGGGTCTCACCCAAGATTAGCGGAATAATGTTCCTAGAATATTTCCTAGCCTGCAGAATGATTTCCACCAATTGGGAGTCAACCAAGCCACCCCTGCATGTGAACAAAACATCTACGAAAAAGAAAGGACCAGAGTGTTCCATTTGTAAGCATGGAAGGCCTCGTCATCCGAATCTCCGCTAAAGCGTTCAGGAAAGGAAGAGCAATCTACCCATCTGCGCTGAACCAAATCATAGCAAGTATAGAGGGGAATCCTTAATAATTCGTTCAAAGCCTTTACATGACTCCTATCGAACTTAGGAACGGCAATCTCACCAGTCAAAGGCATATCCAAGATAATGGTAAATTCCTCAACGGTAGGCACCATCTCATTAAGAGAGAAATTAAAGAGATGAACAGAGGGATCCCAAAATCGAGCAGCGCCCTGCAGAAGATTCCAATCCGGTTGGAGGTTCTTCAAAGTGAAAAGGATTTTGAATCCGAATTCGGCAATAAACTTATTGCGAGATCGATTACGAAACGATCTCACAAAATTCCTTGATGCTTGCTTGAATGCTTCGACTACATCGGACGACACAGAAAAATCATCGACAATCATGGACGTTGGAATGACCTACTTGGAAGCCATGGATCACGGGGTTGGAAAAGAAAACAAGAACTCGACCCTAACAAGATATCTCGATAGTTTGAGAGGCTGGAATGAGTCATCTGGCCAGACTATAGGATATTTATATAAGGGAAAACTGGTAGAATCCTGTTCGAAGAAGATGAAAAGAACTCTTCCTAAGTAGCGTGTCTCGCGCGAGACACCTTGTCTCGCGTGATACAACCTTTCAGAAAAATCAGTAGCCCTCCTGCACAAACAATTGATCTAGCCCCAACTTGACAAAGCAAGTCTCGAAACCTGCAAATACTATTCCTAATATGCAGTACATGCATCAAAACCAGGCTCAAAACCTTGACCTAAATTGGACATTTCATTTCCAACGGAAGTCGAGAAAGTTAAAAAATTAACTAGACCTAGGATTAGGAAATAAGAAAACTTTGTTGTTGTCCTACCTACTTGCTAACAGGTACCAAAAAAAAAAGAAAATTGTCTGGGCCAGCCTGGCCAATATTTACAAGTTCTCAAGATAAACGAAGGATAAAAGGAGATCACGCCATCAAGTTCCCCGAGCTATCAACACCTCTGTCATCATCACCGCCGGTGGGGCTACCGTCCCTCCTTGAATGTTTGGCTCCACAAGAAGGGGTCACTGCAGAGGCTATTATTGACGCCGCCGAAGCTGCCTTTTGAAACAGCCTCTCGGACAGGTCCGACACCAAGGACATCAATAAAGCCATCCTGCTCGCCCCACGGTTGTAATCAGCCACAGACATGGTAATCTAATAACAAAAAGGAAGCCCTCAGAAAGGATCGGACATATACACATATATATGGAACGATGCAAGGAACATTATGAGCAGAAAAATATATCAGTCTTACAGAAGAGGCATCGAAAGGGAGGCGATAACAATCAGGAATATGATCAGTGATCGGGATGCGACCCACCATCTGTATACCTCCAATCATATACGTGAAGCTCAGAGGACCATAATCCGGTGCAAAAGTTACGGGGCCCGTATACTGCGGCGAAGAGCTTGGGGCTGACAAACCTGAGGCTGAGGCAGAGGTAGAAGCTCGAGCACGTGACCGCCTGCCACCTACCACAAGGGGACCCATCAAGTGAGGCAAGAACTCCTCATATGAAGCCCCTCAGACAACAAAATATGTCGCCGCATAGCCATTCACAAGATGGGCATAATCCCCATCGGGGATGAAATGGGTAGGGTGCATCGCCCTAGGCGGATCCTCCGACACCCTGTGTGGAAGGGAACCCCAGCCATGCTGAGGGAAGACTTTCTCACCTTGATACATGGTATCCCCCTCTAGCGATACCATGATCCTCTGCACATCGGTGACATCCCAGGAATGGTGAACCATTCGCTCTAACAAGGTCCACGGATACAGGCCCAGCCGTTCAAAGTCAAAGCTATCCAGCAAGGCCCGCGCCTCCTCAACGGTGAGGTTCCAATCCTGCCCCTCCTCCTCATCCACGGTCCAGTTGGGATGACTCCACCTCCTGATATCTGGAAACTGAGGATCTCGGTTATCCAACTCAAACATATACAATCCAAAAATGACATATCTCCACATCTGTACGAGAAAATAGAACAGAGTCAGTACAAAAGCGCAGGCAAAATGTGCAAATAAATGACAAAGGCAGAATCAGAAAGCATACTTCCCAAGCATAAGAATACCCAGACATGGTATCCTTGGTATGCCTACATGCCTCATCCATGGCATGATAGTAGAAAGCCATCCCAGCTGAGCCCCATTCATAGGTCCTCACCAGGTCTAGATCATTCAGCAACCCTAACAGAGCAAGGCGAGCCGTGGAAGAATGATAGGCGAAGATTGTCTCTGATAAGATATATACCAGAGGGCACCCCTCACCAACTGATCTATCTCAGCATTAGGCCTGTTAGCATAGGCTAAGAGCTGCTCGTGAGCAAACACCTTAACCTTGTTAGGGGCAAAACCTATCAACCGTCGCCACTCAGCAGGATTCGCAGGTTTGAAACCCGTAGTCTTCGGGAGGGCAATGCCAGTGAATTCCAACCCGGTGATGGCCATAAAATCAGTAGGGGCCATTGTAGCTTCCCTGAAGCAAAGGTGGACCATGTGGGTAGTGTCCCACTACCTCTCCCTTATTGCTTGAAGGACTTGAGGAGTCCGCCTCATCCCCCGAATGTTATCAACAAAAGTAAGGAGCCCTGTCTGAGACATCCTAGCCCGGACTACGTTCAAAACCATGACTTTGTCCCACAAAGTCTTAGCAAATTTGACACTTCCCCAACAGTTCTTGGTTGACTTGTATGGCTGCAAAACAGAGAAAGGACAAGGCAGCAATGTCAGAAATCACCCCATGGCAAAACTTCAAGGAAATAAGAGAAAATTTTCATTTAGGCATTTCATCAAACACTTGGCGTGCGCACTAGAAAGCCATGTTCAAGGAAGTATTTGGTTACCCAAATCAATCCCTCCTATAATCCAAGATGTGTAGGGAACTCATACACACGCCAATACAATAATAACATCCAACGAGATCAACGAAAAATGAAGCATGCAATGATAGAACCTAGTTCTAAGACAAAGAAAGAAAATAGCCAATTTGATGAATTGGGGAATTCAAAAAACTTGGATTCGATTCAATGCAAAGCATGAAATGAGATTGGGAAAGAAGTTCTTACCAAACCCTCGCTGATAGCATGGGAAATGTGCGTAGGCCGAATGTGAGGTCATCCCTCGGATAATCCTTCCCAAGCAAATGATTACTAAAAGTCGGATTCTTCATCTCTTGAGCCATGGATAATGGAAGAGGGAAAGATTGAAATGTTGATCGAAGAGAGACATCAACAAACAAACACGCAAGAAATCTCAGAAAAGGATGCCTAAGCTCGGACTTGATGAGAGAGTTTGAAAATGGGTATTTTTAAAATAAACACACAGCTGCTGTTATATTGCCTCGACAGTCCTTGTCTCGCGCGATACAAGCTGTCCCGCACGAGATAAACCCCCTGGAAAAGTACAAAATTGTCCTCGACAATAAGCATCTACGCAACGTCAAAATTCAAAATTTTGACACATTTACCCTTGAAAGTGATGCCCTAGCAAGGAAACATGGAAAAATCGATACCGCAAGTCACGGAACGAGTCGAACGTGGCATGCGCACAATCGCACGATACGGCATCCAGCCACACAAAATGATTGATCCAGAGATCAACTCAACCCGCATAATTCGGAACCCAGATAGGCAAATTATCTATTGGATGGTCGAAGATAGTAAACCACTCCATCAAAAAGCTCGGTCCCATGCCAATATGGACCGTCATTTAAAAAAAAAAGCCCGATTCAACGCCCAGAAGGGTGAATCGTCAAACCAAAAAAAAACCCGATTCAAACCTAGACAGGTGAATCGTCAAACCAAAAAGCCCGATTCAATGCCCAGACAGGTGAATCGTCAAACCAAAAAGCCCGATTCAACGCCTAGACAGGTGAATCGTTAAACAAAAGGCCAGATTTAGAGCCCAGACAGGTGAATCGTCATCAAAAATGCTCGATACAGAGCCCAGACAGGTGAATCGTCAAACAAAAGCTCGATTCAGCGCGCCGACAGGTGAATCGTCATACCCAGCAAAAGCCCGATTCGGAGTCCAGACAGGCGAATCGTCACAAAACCAACAGGACTAGGACCGGACAGGTAAGCCTTTATCTTATAACACTTTTTCCCACAGGTTTGGAGCTAAGACAGGTGAATCTTACAGATAGGTATATTCAGAATTGGGTCTTAATTTGATTCCTCAGTATGAATTTGCCTTTTCAAAAATAAAATCTCCTCGATTTTCGAAATGATCTTCAAAATACCTAAAGCAGCCTTTTCTTGTTTTGGAGTCGAACTACGTTATGGTCTGATTCTCCGATAGAGATACGTAGGAAGCCGTGTGGCTCGACCATCCCGATGTCCAGAATGATGTCTTTTCTATCGTCGACATGACTTCTTCCATAAGACTTATCGACGAGGGGCTCTGTAGATACCCCATTCTGAGCCCATCGGAGCAGAGTAATACCACTCTAAGTCTCGCCTTGAGTCAAGAGTAGAAATCCACCATTTCGTCATGTTTCGTTAAGTTTTGACTAACGACTGTTAGTTTGGACTAAACTACATACGAGATAATGAGGGAAAGACAGAATTGTCCAAAAGCAGCCTTGTCCCGCACGGAATAGGTGTGTCTCGCACGAGACTAAGCTTCTGTAGGCGTGCAGAAGCCAGTTTCCTCATCGATTTCAACCTCTTTCTTGATAAAATCTCATCAATCCGGTTCTCCAATGGCAATAGAGTTCTGGAACCTTCCTAGGGTGATTTCCCTCTCCACCTTCAGCTCTCCAACCTCCTATAAATACCTGGTGACTTCCAGTATTACAGAGGTCGAACTCCCGGTCAATCTCTGACACAAGGTAATCTTCCTTCCCTTTCTAATTGATTGTTAGAGTGGTATAGCATATTGAATCTAGGATCGGCCTAGAGCCTCTCCAAATCATGGAGACGGTCTCGAAGCAATCGATTATATATTCCATTTAACCAAGTTAAATGGATCTTTTCTATATCTGTTTACTTAAAAACGTCATTTTCTTTGAACAACCCCCCTTTAGCAAGACCGATCTCCGAATTTGGTGGAATGGGTGCTTCTTGACCTTCCCATTCCATAACCTAAGCCCCGAACCCAAAATCTTTTCAAAAAATGGTTTTTCTATATTTTCCAATCAAATAATATAGGTGGCGACTCTCAAAACAAAACGAATAAGTTCGGGAAAACTGGGTTTTTCCGCGCATCGCTACAGTGACCTCCGAACTCATTTCTCTACTTTCGGGCTTTTTTCAAGGTTTTGGCCCTAAACTAAAATGGCATGGGAACTCCGTTCATTTTTTAAAGTCCGCTAAAGATTAACCTAATCCAAAAATCTTTTCAAACTCCTAAGTTTGTCGGGCGCCAAATCGGATCGTGTGGGTATATCACACAGAGGCTTTGCTATGAATGTCTTCCTCGGTTGCTATCTGATGTCGAATTAAGTTAGTTCGATCGACCAATTGAGGAGATGACCAGATCAGTCCAATTTGTGTAATATTTTATTGAGTGGGGCGTTAGTGTACACAGAAAATAAGCTCATAATTTTTTAGCGGCAACAACTAAGGCATAAGCATTTTTTTTCTGTATTAAAGAAGCGACTCTCAACATCCGATAGTGCTTTACTGACATAAGCAATTTTTCAGACTTGTAGTGCATCCGTCTTCCATCCGATGTAAAGAAGACAGATTTTCAGGCCTATTCAAAGGGTGTCACGATCATTTTTCGGCAATGGAACCAAACCGATGATGCCAAAAAAATGTCGGATTAGCCCTAATCCAGCAGATCAGATAATCCCAACTTGAATGGCCTAAAAAAGATGATCAAACACGTAAAATTAGCCGGGGCATTATCAAAGAATGACCTATGGCATGGAGTAAGTATTTGGTGTGAATGACATTAAACCAATTGATAATAGTATAGAGTCAAAGAATGCTTTAACATAATAACATAATTGATACCTTTTATTTATAGTGATTGTTTTGGCTAAAAACAGTCAACAATGAAAGAATTTGAAATGAAGCTAAGGAGGGTGCAATGGAGTATAATTGGTACAAAAATGTAACTAGGATGGCTCGATCATGTAACGAGGAAAACCCTTGAATAACTATCTCGCCGGCACAAAACCTCGGGAGGTGATTATGAGCACCTACCTTCCCAAACAATTGTATTATCACTGAGTTACAAAGTAGAAAACTATGGCGGATTACAAAGTATTTGTGAGCTGTGTGTGTGTAATGCGTGTGTCTCTGTGTTGTGTCGTGTGTTTCCAGCCATGAGCTTATAAATAAAAAAGAAAATAACAGAAAAATAAAATCCTAACAAACTCTCCTATAATCTCGGCAAGTTATCTTCATCTTGACTTGGTCTTGCAAACCGTTGAAAGGAGTCTACTGAACATGTTTTTCCCCACGTTCTATTTATCCCTGTAATTAAGTATAACAGAAATAAATAATTAATTAATTAAGTAAATAATTTTTACCTTGCCTACGAGTGTGAAGATGTCGACATGCTGATAACAACTCAAGATGTAGCAATCCTGAATTTTACCCACAACAATTGTCCCCAAAAACTGTCTTTTAAATGAATTTAAAAGGTCAGTTTTTTCTACTTCTTTCTAGAAGCTCTGCGGTTAATTAAATGAAGAGGTACGTGGCGGTTGAGGAGTTAATCTCCACTTAATTAGCATAACCACTCCCAAGATCTAGGGTTTTTAACCGAGGTGTTTTTCACTTTCTTCTCCACTTTTTCCAATCACTTTCATCCATTCTCTTCTTCACGGCGGTGATTCTCCCTTGAAGGTAAAATCTTTCCCTCTCTTTTTCTTTCTTTTGCTTTTTCAAAAAATAGTTAAATCGAAAAAGGGCAAGGCAGCAAAAAACCCTCTGAGTTCGAAAGAGGATGGGGGTTTTTCGTGCGAAGGTTTGTTGACAAAACCAGATGAGGAAATCTATGTTTTCAACAATGAACTGATCGAATCTGTCAAAGATCATCACTGCTTCCCGGATTCTACCATCTTTAGGCCATTTGATGTTCTTCTTAGGTCTGATTTTTGTTTCTCCAAAATGGGTTTGTTTTTATGAGTACCCCTTTACTCTAGGTTTCTCTTATCCCTTCCCTGCACTGATAAACGAGTTCTTTAGAAAGACTAACCTTGCTTTTGTGCAACTGATGCCCATGGTTTGGAGGATCTTTTCTTGGGTTCTGAGGGTGAACCGTGAATTCGGGTTAGACATAGGTTTAAAGGAGTTGGCCTTTGTGTATGAGCTCCAAACTTTTGATTCCACGAGATACCTTCTTAAGACTAGGTCTGAAATGAAACCTTTATTCTTGAAAGTAACTGTGAGTGATAGGTGTTGGAAATCAAAATATTTTTATGTTGAGAAGGATTCCTTGGAGGAAGGAGATTTCTTGGCGACTGAATGGAATAGGGAAGGTATCCCTCTTTCAAACTTCAAATTTCCCTTATTTCCCGCACTTACCTGTTGTAATTTTCTTTGTTTGTTTTTGCAGCTATCGATTGGGTTAAGCTTTTCCCTCCATCTGCTGAGACAATTGGGAAGGTGAATAGGTTGTTGGAGTTCTCAGAGGGGAAAAGATCTTTCCAACCTTTCGAAGCCGTCTCTGAGGACAAGGAAATACCCCCATCTACCAAAATGTCTACTGGTAAGATCTTCGTCTTATGAAAAATCTTTTCTTTGTATATCTGGATTCTGTTTTCTTATGACAGCGCATATTCTTTGACAGTTTCAAAGTCTACCGCTGCTTTTTCTCTAAAGGATCTTCAAGATTTCGTGGGGCAAACCCAGGCAAGCAATCAGATGCTGGTGCCTAAAAGAGAGATGGAGGCACCATCTGTAGGAGCCAGGGTGAAGAAGAGAAAGAGCAGTTCAAAGGAGGTGATAAATCTGGATGAAACGGGCTTGGCTGATGCAGAGGAGGCACTTACTAGGGTTGTAGCGGTGAGTTTCTTGAAAAACAGAGTCTCTCAAAGGTGTTTCTTATTCGAACAATGCATCTCAAAATTTTGATTTTTGCAGGGCATTGATGCAGCTAAGATGAAAATGAGCAGTCTCGAGGAAAGAAATAGGAAGTTGGTGCTGAAAGTTATTCAAGTCAAGAAATAGAGGGAAGCTGGGGCTAAGAAAATTGAAGAATTACAGAAGGAGGTGGAAAGCTTGATGACAGGAATGTCTTCCCTTCAAGACACCCAGCTGCATGAGATTGAAGATTTAAAGAAGAACATGATGGCCTCCGCTGCCCGAAGCATGATAGAGATCAAAGTTCAAATGATGGAGGAGTTTCATGATGGGAGGCACAAAGAGTGGAATGTTGAACAACAACATTCCCTTTTGAAGGCTTTGGATGCTAAGGGAGAGGAGGTAGGAGAAGGAACTTCAGCAGCCAAGGATGATGATATCTTCGAAGAAGGAGCAGCAACAACATCAGCGGCAGTAGCCACCCCGTGAAGGAAGAAAGTAATATGTTTTAAAAAACTTTTGGTTTTGAAAAATTTGGTTTAAAAACTTTGGTTTTAACTGGGCTGCGCCCCAAAGACAATTTGTTTTGTAATCGGTCTAAAAGGGCCAAGACAATTTGTTTTTTAAGTGTTGGGTTGGTCCAACACTTTTATGCTTTCTGTAGGAAAAACTTTTGCTTGAGTTTTGGTGAAAAACTTTCCCCATGTATCTTTGTGAAAAATAATTTTTAGGAGGTTGATATGTTAACCTCTCCGTAGATGGTAACAACTTGCGAGTGGATGTAGAAATCCTTTGCAATTACTTAGATTGACATGTAAATATCAATAACCGTTTGTTCTTAGATGACACGTATGTGTCATAACTAATTGTAAATATCTTAGGGTCTAACTCATTGATTGAGTGGAGATGGGTAATTTGTATATATTAAACATACGGGCCCACCACACACCTCAATCAAGGTTGACATCGTGCGCTCCAAGCGAGGTGTTTAAACCTTAATGCGGTGAAAGAAAGTAATTTAGTTAAACCTTTGAAGGGATTAAGTACCTTAAACGGAGGTGAGATGGCCAGTCTCAAAACAGTTGTTTTCACGAGGATTTGGAATGAATTGGAGACTTCCTATTTAAGATGTCAACTTCTTGCAAAATAATAAGTTAATGAGAGTTTACGACATCTTTTCTGATGTCAGATTTTATTTGATAAAAGGAAATAAAAGAATGCTAGAACTATAAAAATACTTTTCAAACAAAGAGTAAGAGATAGACCGTACCTGATTTAAGATGTTAAGTTCTTGGGAGGATGCTAACATCTTAGTTAACCAATGAGTTTTATTCCAATGCTTCTTGTTTCCATGCAAAACAGAAACATGTTAGGGGTGGGCGTTAGCTTAGCTAATGCCCCTCCGATGCTTAAGTCAGTAATTATTCCAAAAAATAAATAAAAATGGAAACAAGTACTTTTATTGAAATTAGAATGGTAAAGATCGTACCTTGGTTTTATTTGTGTTTTGGCTAAAAACAGTCAACAATGATGAAAATTGAAATGAAGCTAAGGATGGTGCAATGGAGTATAATTGGTACAATAATGTAATCTAGGATGGCTTGATCATGTAGCGAGGAAAACCCTTGAGATAATTATCTCTCCGGCACAAAACCTCAGGAGGTGATTATGAGCACCTACCTTTCCAAACAATTATATTATGATAGAATTACAAGGTAGAAAGCTATGGCGGAGTTACAAAGTATTTGTGATTCGTGTGCGTGTAATGTGTGTTGTTCCAGCCATGAGCTTTAAATAATAGAAAAGAAAACAGAAAAAATCCAATCCTAACCAACTCCCCTACAATCTCGGTAAGTCATCTTCATCTTGACTTAGTCTTCCAAGCCGTTGAAAGGAGTCTGTTGGACATGTCTTCTCCCACGTGCTTTTTTTATCCCTGTGATTAAATATAACAGAAATAAATAATTGATTTAAATAAATAATTTTTACCTTGCCCTCGAGTGTGAAGATGTCGACATGCTGATAAAAACTCAAGATGCATCAATCCTGATTTTTAACCATAACAATTGTCCCCAAAAAACTGTCTTTTAAATGAATTTAAAAGGTCAGTTTTTTCCACAACCTTCTAGAAGCTCTGCGGTTAATTAATGGAGAAGATACGTGGCGGTTGAGGAGTTAATCTCCTAATTAATTAACGTAACCACTTCCCAAGATCTAGGGCTTAAAACTGAAATCTCCTTTCACTTTCTCCTTTACCTTTTCCAATCATTTTCATCCGTTCATCTTCACGGCGATGATTTCTCCCTTGAAGGTAAAATCCTTCCCTCCCTTTCTCTTCTTGTTTCTTTTTTCAAACGTGGTGAAATCAAAAAAGGAAAAAGCCGCGAAAAAACCTCCGAGTTTACACGAGGACGGGGGTTTTTCGTGTGAAGGTTTGTTGACAAAACCAGATGATGAAATATGTGTTTTCAACAACGAACTGATCGAATCCATCAAAGATCGACACTGCTTCCCAGATTCTACCATCTTTAGGCCATTTGATGTTCTTCTTAGGTCTGATTTCGTTTCCCCGAAATATGTTTGCTTTTATGATTATCCCTTTACTCTAGGTTTTTCCTATCCTTTCCCTGCAATGATAAACGAGTTTTTTAGAAAGACTAACCTTGCTTTTGTACAAGTGATGCCCATGGTTTGGAGGATCTTTTCTTGTGTCTTGAGAGTGAACCGTGAATTCGTTTAGATATAGGTTTGAAGGAGTTAGCCTTTGTGTATGAACTCCAAACATTTGGTTCCATGAGATACCTTTTTAAGACTAGGTCTGGAATGAAGCCCTTGTTTTTGAAAGTCACTGTAAGTGATAGGGGTTGGAAATCGAAGTACTTTTTTGTTGAGAAGGACTCTTTGGAGGAAGGAGACTTCTTGGCGACTGAATGGAATAGGGAAGGTATCCCTCTTATAAATTCCAATTTTATCTTCTTTCCCGCACTTACCTGTTGTAATTTTTCTGTTGGTTTTTGCAGCTATTGATTGGGTGAAGCTTTTCCCTCCATCTGCTGAAACGATTGGGAAGGTAAATAGGCTGTTGGAGCTCTCAGAAGGGGAAAGAGCCTTCTAACCTTACGAAGACATAACCATCTCTGAAAATAAGGAGATACCACCCTCCACCGAAATGTCTACTTGTAAGGTTATTTGATCCATGTGTAATTCTTCTTGGTGTCTCTTGATTCTGCATTCTTCTGATAGTGTGCGTCTTTTGACAGTTTCAAAATCAACTGCTGCCTTTTCTCTTAAAAACCTTCTGAACTTTGTGGGGCAAGCCCAAGCGAGCAATCAAATGTTGGTACCAAAAAGAGAGATGGAGGCACCTTCTGTAGGAGCCAGGGTAAAGAAGAGGAAGAGTAGTTCCAAGGAGGTAATTATTCTGGATGAAATGGGCCTAGGAGATGTGGAAGAAGCTTTGGCGAGGGCTGCAGTGGTAGGTTTCTTTAGAAAACAGAGTTTCTAATATATTCTTAATTTGAATAATGTATCTTAAGGTTTTGATTGAATTTTTGGCTTTTGTAGGGTGTTGATACTGCTAAGGCTAAAATGAACAGTCTTGAGGAAAGAAATAGGAAGCTAGTGCTGGAAGTTATTCAAGTCAAGAAACAGAGGGATTCTGGGGTGAAGCAAATTGAAGATTTACTGAAGGAGGTGGAAAGTTTGATGACAGGGATGTCTTCTCTTCAAGACACGCAGCTGCATGAGATTGAAGATTTAAAGAAGAACATGATGTCCTCTGCTGCCCGGAGTATGATTGCGATAAAAATTCAAATGATGGAAGAGTTTCAGGATGGGAAGCACAAAGAGTGGGACATTGATCAACAACGTTCCCTCTTAAAGGCTTTGGATACTAAGGAAGAGGAGGTAGGAGATGGATCTTCAGCAGCCAAGGGTGATGACACCTTTGAGGAAGGAGTAACAACATCAGCGGCAGTAGCCACCCCGTGAAGGAACATGGTAAAAACTTTTTGTTTTTTGTAAAATTTGGTTTGAAAAACTTTGGTTTTAAATGGGCTGTGTCCCGAAGACAATATTTTTAGTTTGTAATGGACCCATAAGGGTCAAGACAATGTTTTTTAAGTTTTGGGTTGGTCCAACACTTTTTATGCTTTCTGTAGGAAATCCTCTGCTTGGGTTTTGGCAAAAACTTTCCCCAAGTATCTTTATGAAAAAAATGTTTTTAAGAGGTTAATATGTTAACATATTCGTAGATGGTAACAACTTGCGAGTGGATGTAGAAATCCTTTGCAATTACTTAGATTGACATGTAAATGTAAATAACCGTTTGTTCTTAGATGACACGTATGTGTCATAACCAGTTGTAAAGATCTTAGGGTCTAACATATTGATTAAGTGGTGATGGGTAATTCGTATATATTAAACGTACGGGCCCACCACACACCTCAATCAAGGTAGATATCGTGCGCTCCAGGCGAGGTGTTTAAACCTTAATGCGGAGAAAGAAAGTATTTTCTTTAAACCTTTGAAGGGATTAAGTACCTTAAACTGAGGTGAGATGGCCAGTCTCAAAACGGTTGTTTTCACGAGGATTTGGACTGAATTTGGAGATTTCCATCTTAAGGTGCCAACTTCTTGCAAAATAACAAGATAATGAAAAATTTCGACATCTTTTCTGATGTCACATTTTATTAAAAGAAAATAAAAGAATAAAAAACACTTTTTAAACGAAGATTGAGAGATAGTTCGTACCATATATAAGACGTCAAATTCTTGGAAAGATGCTTACATCTTAGTTAACCAATGAGTTTTATTCTAATGCTTCTTGTTTCCTTGCAAAACAGAAACCTGTTAGGGGTGGGAGTTAGCTTAGCTAATGCCCCTCCGATGCTTAAGTCAGTAATTATTCCAAAAATTGAATAAAAATGGAAACAAGTACTTAGGATGGTAAAGATCGTACCTTGGTTTTATTTGCATTGTAAAATAATCACGCAAACTTACATAAAGTAGGCTTTGAGATGGATGGCATTCCAGCTTCTGGGAATCCTTGCTCCTTCTAAAGTTGATAGCCAATAGGAACCTTTGCCTGCTTCAGCATCTACTAGGTATGGCCCTTCCCATTTGGGAGCCATCTTTCCAGCATTGGGCTCTCTTGTATTCTGAAACACCTTTCGTAGGACTAGATCACCAACTTGTAATTTTCGCAATCTAACATTCTTGTTGTAGGATCTTGCAACCTTCTGCTGATATGCTTCTATCCTGATCTTAGCAAGGTCCCTTAGTTCGTCAATGGTGTCTAGGTCATGAATCAGGTTGGCATCATTTTGCTCTCGTGTCAACATCTTGAGCCTGGCACTAGGGACGACAATTTCTGTCGGGATGACCGCTTCTGCTCCAAACACTAAGGAATAGGGGGTTTAGCATGTCGCGTTCTTTGGTGTGGTTCTATCTGCACAAAGGACAAAGGGAAGCTCTTCTGCCCATCTTCCTTTCTTTTGATCTAGCCTCTTCTTCAGGTTATTGATGATAATTTTATTGCTTGATTCTGCCTGGCCATTAGCTTGAGGATGCACAGGTGAAGATGTCACCATCTTAACTCCCCACCTAGCAAGAAAATCTTGGGTCTTCTTGCTGATGAATTGAGAGCTGTTGTCACATATTATTTCAGATGGGATGCCAAACTTACTAAATATATTTCTCTTAATGAAGGATATGACTTCCTTATCACGAACTTGCACATAGGACTCAGCCTCAACCCATTTAGAGAAATAATTAGTCATAGCAAGTGAGAATACTTTTCCTCCAGGGGCTTTAGGAAATTTTCCTACTATATCCATTCCCCACCTCAAGAACGGCCAAGGAGAGAGGATTGGATGAAGAAATTCTGCGGGTTGGTTCAAGATGTCGCTATGCCTCTGGCAGGAATCACATTTCTTGGCAAAGATGGTAGCATCTTGGCGCATTGTTGGCCTGTAATAACCCATTCTTAGAGCCTTTGTATATAAGCTTCTGCCCCCATAATGGTTACCACATGATTCTTCATGTAACTTTCTTAGGACTTCTTTAGCTTGGTCGGCTTCAAGACATCTCAAATTTGGGCCTGCAAATAATTTTTTAAATAGCACATTATTGTTTTGGTAGAAAAAAAACAATAGTACAGAATCTTAACTTTGACAAGTGTGTGGATTAAACAACAAGGAGGGGACTGTGGAATTCGACTAAATGGAACAAAGACATGAAAAGAAAGAATGACACCACGATTTGTTAACGAGGAAAACCTTAGAGGTGATAATCTCTTTGGAAAAAACCCCGGGAGTTAGGTCTCCAACCTTAAAAGTTTCACTATAATAATTGAGTTACAACTGTGGAAGATGATGGAGAGGATTACAAGAGAGATGTGCGTAGAGTGTGTGAGCATGAGAGTGCGTGTGTATTTCCGTCTCCATCTCCCCTTAAATAAAAGAAAGTATGAACGGGTCAAAGTTGTTCCTACAATCTCGGGAATAATCTTATCCTCTTCAACGTCCGTGAGACCAAGTCATCCTTGCCGTTGAAGATGTGTTGAACGTGCTAGAAAAATATCCCGTATTCTTCTCTCTTATTCACTATAAAATAATAATAAAGATATTAGGAAAAATCAAATAAGTAAATATTAAAACGATACTTACAGTGGAGTTACATCTTGACATGCAGGAGCAACTGAAGATGTCACCATGCTGAAAAATACCCACAACAATTTGTCCCCAAAAACATTTGGCTATTTTGGCAATTGAAGAGGCAAATGTTTTTCTCCCAATAAATGCTCAACTGCCAGCTTGCATGATGGGACGGGTATTTGTGAAATGTGGAGACAATGGACGGTTGGGGAGTAATGCTTAGGAAAAAATGATTTTTTGGAAAAAGAGTTCTTTTTTAATTTAAATAACCGCTTAGAAGGCTTAATAAGCTTCTCAAACCTTCCTTTTCACCCCTGCTTGCTACGGGGCTGTTCTTCTTCAAGGAAAAATTTTCTCCGTTCCTTATTTCCATCCATTGTTTACTTCTCTCTTTCATCTGTCAACCATGGGTAGAACTAGGTGGAGTTCATCCAAAACTAAGAGTGCCCCATCCCCACAAGGTCCCACAGAGATTAGTCTTAACGATTTTGTTTGTGAAAATCTCCTTGCGAAACCGGATGAGGAGACTTGTTTGTTTAGTGATACCCAAATAGAATCACTAAAACAACAATGTTACTTCCCCAAAGGAGTGATTTTTCACCCTTTCTCTGTAAATCTTAGGTCTGACTTTGTTTCCGCCAAATGGATTTGCTTTCTTGAGTATCCTTTTCTTCTAGGGTTTAGTTACCCCTTCCCATCATTGGTTTCTGAGTTTTTTCAAAAGACCCATCTTGCCTATCCTCAACTGATGCCCATGGCTTGGAGAGTTTTTGCTTTTATTATCAAAGTGAACAGGGAAAATAGGTTAAATCTAGGGCTTCATGAGATAGCCTATTCGTACGATCTCCAACCTTTCGGTTCAAAAAGGTATCTTTTTAAGAAAAGGTCAGGTAGGAACTCCTTAATGAGCACCACGTCTTCTAGTGATAGGGGATGGAAAAATAGGTTTTTCTTTGTTGATAGGGCATCCATTGGAGAAGGGAATGAGATATCAAGCAAATGGAACAAGGGGGGTACTTGAATTCCTAACTTTGTGACTTCCTGTTCTTGAAACAAACTGAAATCGTAATTGTTCTTACCTCTTTTCAGATATTGACTGGGGAGAACTACTTCCACCGGCTGAGGACACCTTGGCCAAAATTGACGAATTTTTCAAGCTTCCTTTGGACAAGAGATCTCCTAGGGGACTACTGGAATCACCTCTGGTTGTTCCGGAAGATCAGAAAGCGTCAACTTCTGTCATTATGTCTACAGGTAAGCATGTTGTCTTTTCACTATAGTTTTATCAATTTGATGCATTACACTTCTTGACAATATTCACATGTCAATGCAGTCTCCAAACCAGTTGTTTCAGGATCAGACTTTGATCTTGATGACATTGAGGCCATGTTTGATGAGCCCCCTCTTAAGATTGATATGAAACCTCCGCCTGTTCCTAAGAAGGTCCTTGTTTAGATGAGAGCACAGGTATTGGCTCTAGGGTGAGAAAGAGAAAAGCTATTCAAGAGGAGGTGGTTGATGTTGGAGATACTTTTGAAGGAATGCCAGTGGTAGAATTCAAAAAGAAATGTATGAGTTTTTTAACTGGGGTAAGATGATACTCACTGGGTTTAGACTGTTTCCAAAGTTTTTTATAATATCTTTTGATGTTAAGTATATTATTTTATAGTTTGTAGGGTATTTGGAAGATCTGGTAAAAGAAATGGAGATGTTGAAGAAGAAATCTAAGGCTGATATTGCTTTAGTTAAGAAAGAGAAGATAATGTTAGAGATCAAGGTGAAAGGGCATGAAAAGACCTTGGAGCAACAAGTTAAGTCATTGGAAGAGCAGGAGCAGACGGTTAAGGATTTATTGAACAATTTGGCGTTAAGGATTTATTGAACAATTTGGCAAAAAGTGAGGAGGATCATCTTAAGGAGATTGCAGAAGTGAAAATTTCTTGCAAATTGGCTGCTGCTAAAACCGTTTCCCAATGTAAGATCAAGATGATGAAGGAGTTCCAGGAAGGGAAGGCCGATAATTGGGATATCAACAAGGAATATGCCTACTTCTCCAAGATGATAGGTGAGCCAATAGATGAAGGTGAGGTGTCATCAAGCCCATATGAAGCGATTGTAAAGGATGCAGCAGAAGTTGGAGAAGTTACCCCTAAAGCAACACCTGCGGCGGATGCCACCTGAAAAAGGTAAAATAACTTTGTTCTGGTTTTTTGATGGTATTACTGGGGTGGAATCCCTAAAGACAATTTTAATTTTTGTTTGGTTATGTAATAGGTCCATAAGGACCAAAGACAATTTCCCTTATGTGTTGGGTTCCTCCAACACTTTTGCATTTTAACTTTGGTAGTTTGGATGTTGTTTTTAACTTTTTAGGGATGTTCTTAGGGTAACTTTAGCTTAGTTGTGGTTTAGTAATTTTCAAGCATGTCAAGGCTTGTTTTCTTTTGGATAGTCATTTGTTATGCTCGTAAGGTGACATGTTAGTATGTCAAAGCGGTAGATACTTAAGATGACACGTACATGTCATAACCATAAAAATAAAACATGAGATCAATCATTTAACTGAGTGGGAATGGGTAAGCTATATGAGTTTACCCATATAGGCCCACCCCACACCTCAATTAAAGAGATAACTTGCGCTCCAGGCGAAGGTGTGGTAACCTAACATCTTAAGAAAGAGGTAATTAACTCTTTAAACCTTAGAAGGGATTATTTACCTTTACTTGAGAAGAGATGGCCAGTCTCTGATGGAGGAGAATTCGTTGTTCTTCTGACTTTGCGTACTTTTGATATGTCCCCATTTCCGTATGTCAACACCTCATAAGACAAAGACATGTTAAAAATGGACGTCAACTATGTTGACGCCTCTCCACAAGTTGTGTTAGCGACATCTTGATTTGTAATGAAGTAAGAAAATAGTAAATAGAAAAATGGAAGGTTACAAATAAATAAAGGATTGTCCATACCTGGGATGAGAAGAGTTTAATGGGAGCATTGTTTAGATGTAATACCTTTTAAGGTGAATGGCGTTCCAACTTCGTGGTATCATTTGGCCATCCAAGGTTGACAGATGATATGCTCCTTTCCCAGCATGTGCATCTATTAGGTAGGTTCCTTCCCACTTTGGGGCGAGCTTGCCTGCATTGAGCTCCTTTGTATTTTGGAATGCCTTTCGTAGGACTAAATCTCCTACTTGGAACCTTCTAACCCTTACATTTTTGTTGTAAGATCTGGCTACCCTTTGTTGATATGCTTCCATCCGAACTTTGGCCATGTCCCTTAGTTCATCTACGGTATCCAAGTCATATGTCAAGATGTCTTTATTATGTTCAGATGTCAACAAACTGTATCTGGCCGTAGGTACAAGTACTTCTGCTGGAATAACTGATTCTGTCCAAAATACAAGTGAATAGGGAGTTTGACCAATAGCGTTCTTAGATGTCGTCCTGTCAGCCCATAGAACCATTGGCAACTCTTCTGCCCATCATCCTTTCTTCTGGTTCAGTCTCTTTTTTAAGTTGCTTATGATTATTTTGTTGCTAGATTCTGCCTGTCCATTGGCTTGAGGGTGAACAGGTGAAGATGTCACCATCTTGACTCCCCAAGATGTCAAAAAATCTTGGGTTTTCTTACTAACGAATTGGGAGCCGTTATCACAAATTATCTCTGAAGGTATCCCAAATCGGCTGAATATATTTCTTTTGATGAAAGAGATTACTTCTCTGTCACGAACTTGTACGTACGCCTCAGCTTCTACCCATTTAGAGAAATAGTCTGTCATAGCTAATAGAAATACTCTTCCTCCTGGTGGCCTGGGTAATTTTCCTATGATGTCCATTCCCCAAACCATAAATGGCCATGGCGACAGGATAGGATGCAATAGTTCAGCTGGCTGGTGCAGGATGTCCCCATGTCGTTGACAGGAGTCACATGAGAACCTGATGGGCTCGGTCTGCTTCTAAACATCTTAAGTAGTGACCTGCAGCAGATTTTCTAAACAAAAGGTTATCAATAAGTAAATACTTAGATACTCTTACCCTGAAGGCTCTAGCATTTTTCTCCTCGGCTGGGATCGTATCATCTAAGAGATACTTGATAATAGGAGCTGTCCAAGAAGTTGTTGCTGGAGGGGAAGGTACGTCGACATCTAGAACGAACAGCTCAAGATGATAAATTGCTGAGATGTCAACATGCACAATTGGGATACTTGTATGTGAAATGCTTTTGAAGGCTGAACCTAAGTTTGCCAGAGCATCTGCTTGAGAATTTTCCTCTCATGGAATCTGTTCCAAAGTAAATGTTTTGAATTTGGGCGCTAGAATTTTTTACAATTTCCAAATATGTCGTCATCTTTGCATTTTTTGCTATGTAGGATCCGTTGTAATGGTTAACAATTAGCAAAGAATCCATAAACACCCAGATATGCTTGACATCTAGGTCCTGGGCCGCTGTTAAACCTGCAATTAATGCCTCGTATTCTGCTTCATTATTAGTGGCCTTGAAACTGCAACTGATGGATTATGGTATTATGTCCCCTTGTGGCGATTTTAGTACAACACCAAGACCTGTACCTCTCATGTTAGAAGCACCATCTGTGTAGAGAGTCCAGATCTTCAGGATGTCATCATCTTGAAGTTGCTGAACCTCCAACCTCCAATTCCACCTCTTGTTGCATGGTTGGACTAAAGTCAGCCACAAAATCAGCTAGAGCTTGAGATTTTATTGCTGTTCTGGGCTCATATTTAATGTCGTATGTGCTTAATTGTACAGACCACTTCGCCATTTGACCTGACATCTCTGGTTTTCTCATAACATTCTTAATAGGATAGTTAGTGCGTACAATTATAGTATGTGTTTCAAAATAGTGCCTTAATTTAATAGAAGCAGTTATCAAAGCTAAAATTAACTTCTGTAAATGAGAATACCCTGGTCTCTGCATCTAAAAGTGTCTTACTTATATAGTAGATGGGTCGACTACCATCTCGTTCGCCACCAAGACCGCACTAACAGCGCCTTTCCGATACCGCTGTGTAAATGTAAAGATGTTCCTCCTCCTGAGGCTTGGCCAATAATGGAGGTGTCGACAGGTAAGTTTTGAGCTCCTGAAAGGCTTCTTCATGTTGGTTCTCCCACTGGAACTTCTTTTTCTTCCTTAGGATGTCATAGAAAGGTTTGCATCGATCCGAGGATTTTGAAATGAACCCGGTGAGTGCAGCAATCTTTCCGTCAATCTTTGGACGTCCTTGACAGATTGAGGTGACGACAGGTTAATAATAGCACGTATCTGTTCTGGGGCAGCTTCAATGCCTCTTTTAGTAACCATGTAACCCAAAAACATCCCTGCCTTCATTCCAAAGTTGCATTTGGCTGGATTATGTTTCATATTGAAACAATCCAAGATGTCAAAGGCTTGAGATAAGTTGCTTATGTGATCTTCGGCTTTCTTGGATTTTACTACCATGTCGTCAATATATACTTCCATTGTGTCCCCAATCTGATCTTTGAACATTTTTTTGACGAGCCTCGGATATGTTGCACCTGCATTTTTTAGTCCAAAAGGCATAGCAATATAACAATAAATACCTGTTGGCGTTATAAAGGCGGTGTCTTCCTGGTCAGATGGTTCCATCTGGATTTGCTAGAATCCTGAAGATGAATCCATGAAGGTGAGGAGCTCATGTCCAGATGTGGCATCAACTAACGAATCTATGTGAGGCAGAGGGAAAGGATCTTTTGGACAGGCTTTATTTAAGTCGGTGAAGTCAACACAGACTCGCCATTTCCCATTCTTCTTCTCAACTACAACCACGTTTGCTAACCATCTTGGATAATCTACCTCTCGGATCATGTTGGCTTTGAGTAAGCGCTCTACCTCTTCCTTGATGATCTGGTTTCTTGTTTCTGCAAATTTTCTTCGTTTCTGGTGCACTAGTTTAAAACTAGGATCGATGTTAAGTTTGTGAGTGATGACATCTTTACTGATGTCGGTCATGTCATCATGTCTCCAAGCAAAACTCTTTACTCTGCTTTTTAATAAGTCCACAAGCTTCTCTTCTATATCTGATGGGATGTCACTGCCAATAAGTACCTTGATGTCCGGGTTGGAAGGGTCTAGCAATACTTCTTTCACATCGTTCTCCCTAGCTTCCAGGACTTCACGTACTTTCCTCTGTAATTGCTATGCTTGTTTTGGAGATGTCGACGCCTTCATTGAAGTTTTATAAAATTCCTTGGCCACCTGCTGATCACTGTATATTTTGGCGACACCCCAAGGTATTGGGAACTTCAAACACTGATGGTAAGTGGAGGGGACAGCCTTCATCCCATGAATCCATGGTCTTCCAAGAATGACATTGTAGGATGTTGCACAATCAATTACACAGAACCGCTCCATAGTGTTGAGGCCCTTTGAGTATATTGGAAGCTTTATTTCCCCCACCGTTTCTTTGACTTCACCACTGAAGCCTACCAATACTGAGGATTTCTTGATGATCTCCGATTCTGGGATGTTCATTTCCTTGAGGGTGCTCAACATAATGAGATTGACAGAGCTACCCCCATCAACCAGGATATGCCGGATTGTACAATTGGCGATCTGCAAGGAAATAACTAGGCCGTCGTGATGGGGTTCCAGCAAGTTATCTCGATCACTCTCGTCAAAGGTGATTGGATCATGGCAGGGTGTCGACATTCTTGGTTGTCTTTCTGGCCTCTCCTCTTTTGACTCCTTAGCATGTCATTTTGCGGGAGAATATGATGTGCCACATATTTCTGAGCCTTCACTAATGAAATTGATCACCTTTGTTGATGCTGGGGGAGAAGCTGGTCTCTCGACTTCATGAGGAGCTTCCGTACTTTCATCCTTCTTCTTTTTGGATCCCAGCAACTCCTTAAGATGCCCCTTCGAGAGCAAGTAACTGATCTCCTTTCTTAGTGCGATGCAATCTTCAGTAACATGCCAAAAGTCTTCATGGTAAGCGCACCATTTTGATTTGTCACGCCATCCCGTAGGCTTATCCGTCTTCTTTGGCCATCTAGCTTTGTCCCCTAGGTTGCCCATTGCACAAAGTACACCTGAAATGTCAACAGAAAAACAATAATCAGAAATGTTAGGCACATTATCACTATCTTCATCCTCACCGTCTATTGAATTAATTTTGCTAGTATCAATTCTTGGGTAAGGATTGGAACGGTTGTTCCTGCGATGGGATGATTCAGTCTTCCTGTCAGGGTGGTCATATGTCGACAACTTGGACGAAGACTTTGATCTTCGCAACTCATCTTCCTCCAATCTTATGAATCTCAATGCCCTGCTCCTGACTTCTTCCAACCGCTTACAAGGAGTCATCACCAAATCTTGATAATGTAGACACCCCATTCTGAATCAATAATTCATGATTACACTACTCTTCATCTCTCTTTTATGTTTTGATGAAAGCATATCAGTTTCGTCATGTTTCGTTAAGTTTCTAACTAACCTCGTTAGTTTTGGACCTAACTGACTAACGGAATAAACTGAAGAGGACAAAATAGTCATCAGACTAGATATCTCGCACGAGATATCATATCTCGCGCGAGATATCCCCTCGACAGGATGTGCGTAAATCGCAATTCTTCTCCGTCCCAAACTCTTTTCTTGATAAACCTCATCTAATCCGGTTCTCCAATCGAATTGAGTTACGGAAGCTTCCTAGGAGTGTTTTACCTCTCCACCTCTACCTCTTAAACCCCTATAAATACTTGGTGACTTCCAAGGATCAAGAGGTCCAGATTTCCACACAACACACACAATTTGTTGGTTTCTCTCCACGAAAGATTCCTTCAAATCACTCACAAAACCTCCCTAAAATCACCTAAAGTTTGTTTATCAACCCTGTTGATCAACAAACATCCAAACCCGAATCAAGGATTGAGGCGAAGCTCTGTCCGCATCAAGATTTGACTCTCATATTGAGTCGAAACTCTGCCCAAATCACTTCTCGATCGATAAAACATCTTAGAACCACGTTCTAAATCAAATCCTCCCTAAACTAGGTAAACTCCTATACTTTTACTCTTATCTTCTTAATCTCTCTCTATTGGCTTTTAGAGTGGTGTAATCCCATCAAAAGGATTAGCCTAGAGTCCCTTCAATCGATGAAGGCGATCTCGAAGCGTACAATCCGACATTCCTAATCAAGAAATTGATTAGGGTTTTCTTGTTCTTTATTTAATTAGTAATTAAAAAGATTGATAATACTCAATTGGCAAGACCGATCTCCGGATTGGGTGGAATGGATGCTCCTCGACCTACCCATTCGATAACTTAACCCCCGAACCCTCAAATCTCTTTCAAATCAAAAAGGTTTTTCTTATTGTTTTCCTAAATAAATGATAAGTGGCGACTCTGTTATTTGAAAAATTCACGCATCGCTACAGTGGCGACTCCGCTGGGGACAATTAATTAAGAGGGTTAGACTTGCGTTAACAATTGAGTATTATCAATCTTTTTATTTTTCTGTAAAAATCTGATTTTTGTGGATTTTTTTTGAAATTTTTCGGCACTGTTTTAAAAAAAAACTGTTCAAATACTTATCCCGCGCGAGATATACTAATCTCGCGCGAGATTAGTACACGGTTTAAAAGTTAAAATGTTCTCTGTTCGGCGGCGGCATTTAAAAAGGTAAAAGGGTTAGGTCAATTGATGGTTTGTCAAAGCTTAAAAAAAAATAATAAATAAATAAATAAAGATTCCTTGGCTTGGCTCAGTTGACTCATCTTTTCAAAGTTGACCGTACAAAATGAAAGAAAAATCCTTGGCGTTTGACTGTACTTCCAAGGTTTGAAAAAAAAAAACAAAAATCAAAAGAAAACAGTTTCAGTTTCAAAAATTTTCAAAAAAAATATCCAGAAAATTCAAAAATAAATTATTATTATTATTTTGCTTGTGCTAACTCTATTTTGCAGGGTAGAATAATTTTAATTACTTAAACTATATACCTGCGTGCGATTGGTTTTTTAATTTAAAGTCCGGTCCATGGAGGATTCGGGAGTTGTAATTAATTAATTTAATTCTCTCTCTCTCTTTAAGTGGAACTACGACGGCCTGAGTCTTCCTAATTTGGGAGAAACGTAGGCAACCACTTGGTGCGGCCATTATCTGTTTTTCTTTAGTTTTCAAAAAAAAACTTCCTATTTTACTCTATCACCTAGATTGAACTATCACACACGCGCACTCATATTATAACTGTCATTGCACTACATACCCTCTATAAACCCGGGACCCACACTAAGGACGGATGACGGTAACCACCTAGTCGCCGGTCTCTCCGAAGTTGGATCATCCCACTCCGCGTATTCAATCCATCTAGATTGTCATATCGCGGGGAGCCTAGCCTTCCAGCCCTGCATCGCCACATATCATGTAGATTGACTTTTTAAGACACTCCTTGACCGGTCGGTTTGATCTTGGAGTCCTTGTAATCCCTTGTCAAGATCGTTTTGTGCAATAATCCACGAAAAAGAAATCAATAAATTGTCGCTTCGGAATTGTCCCTTCGGAAACGTCCCTACGGTTGTCCCTTCGGATTTGCCCCTAAAAAGAGAAAATTTTCTCATCAAAATTATTGCACAAAACTTGATGTTACTTTGGATTACTCCGACCCCTAGGTCCCTAGGTTTGGTTCTTGAACTTTAGAAACCCCCAAAACGGATTTTCCGTCCGACCAAAATTAGGATTAAAATCAGAAAATTGTGACTTTCCGTGGTGAAGTCTCGCGCGAGACTACTTGTCTCGTACGAGATAAGTGTTCGGTCTTTTCGTGTTTTGGCCAAAACCTTCAAACCTTCAAGCCTTCATTCACCCTATTCAGCCGACTTGTTGGGACTCGATCATGGTTTAACACGGTTGCTACACGTCTAGGTTCTTCGCCAAAGATCGACACGATGTCTGCTTCTCCTTCTACTACCGAGGCTGATTTCAACGATGCTAAGGTCCAACTCATCGAAGCCATGACTAGGTTGGATGAACAAAGTAAGCAAATTGATGAGCAAAATGCCCAAATGGCCGCCCTCATAAAAGAACTCAATGATTTGAAAGTCAAGAAAGGAAGAAAGCAAAAGCAGAAAGTGGAATCCTCCTCCGATGAAGAGGAATCCTACACCAAAGTGAATAGAAAAACCAAGAAGTCAAGCAAGAAAAAGGAAGAATCCGATTCCTCCTCTTCCTCATCCTCCTCCGATGATGAGGAACATACCTCCAAGGGTGCTAAAACCAAGAAAGAAGGCAGTGGTGAAACTACTAAACTTGGTGACCATGTTACTAAGAACTACCTCGAAAAGAAGCTTGCAACTCTTGACACTTCCAAAGGGTCATTCGTTCCATTTGATCCCGATGCTCTTCAACAGTCCATCACCAAGTTTCCTCGCAAGTACAAGACACCCGATATTGCCAAGTTCAATGGTACTACCTGTCCTCGAGCTCATGTTGAGACCTACACTTGGGCCATGCTTCCAATGGGCGTCGATAACACAATCTTGGCCCAATGCTTTCCTCAAACTTTAGAAGGTGCTGCAAGGGATTGGTACATGTCTCTTCCTACAACTACAAGGCTTGATTGGTCATCCGCATGTTTAGTCTTCCAAAGGCAGTTTGAAGACAACTCCACTTACCGCCCTACTAGGAGGGATCTTGAACAAACCAAACAACATGAAAATGAGTCCTTTGCTGAATTTGCTAGAAGATGGAGACTCAAACTCACTGAAATCGTCGAAAGGCCTACTCTCAAAGAGCAAATCCACATCTTCCTCCAATGCCTCCGTGATGAATTTCAAGAGAAGCTCGCCGGTAACTACTTTCCTAGTTTCAATGAACTCCTCGAGTTCGGAATTAGGGTTGACGACTTCCTCAAAAGTAAAAAGAAGGAAAGTAACTTCCGCTACAACAAACCCACTACAAGTAAGGATGCTTCAGTCAATGCCATTGCAGTCAACCGCTCCAATACCGGAAAATATTCTGCTGTCCCTCCTCCCGAAAAGAAAAAGAGGCACTACGAAAAAATTGAAGGAATCACTCAAGAAGAACTCTTCGATGTGCTTGTCCAGAATGAAAAAATCAAACCAAGGGAAGGTGGTCCTCCGAAGGATATGGGTCCGAATCATGCTCATCACTTATTCTGCAAGTACCACAACTTCACCAGCCATGACACCAACTCCTGCCACCACTTGAAGGACATCATACAAGACCTCTTTGATAATGGAGATCTAGAACGTCCCAACGTCATCACAAATCCTCTTCCTCGTACTCCATAAAGAAGATGAAGCTCCAAGAAGAAACCCACACTTACCACTTTGGGGCTCCCACTATCCTCTCCCTTTCTCCTTTGATAGAAGTAGATTAGGTTTTAAATTTCCAAGTATGAACTCGAAGAGTCGTTCTGTCTTTCTAGTATTTCTCACCTCCTCTAGTTTGTGTCTTCTAAACTATCGAGTCTGTTCTTAAATTTCTCAATAAATTAAAGTAATTTCTTTTCCTAAACACTTTCCCTAAAGTTGTTCTACCTCATGAATATCATTCAACTCATGCAAATTAATGGACCTTCCATTCCCTAAATCATCGCAAAAATAGAAACTTCTAAGTGACTTTAAAAAGCAAGTTATCATTAGGAGGCTTAAGGGTTAAACATTACCCCTACTGAAAGTCAGAGACCAACAAGCGAAGAAAGCCAAAGGCACTACTATCAACATTCATCCCAAGAAGAGTGGGGCTACTCAACTCAAGGCTTTAAGAGTACAAAAATAAATAAAAAGCTCGCTAGGTCGAAACTCCTCAAATCGTCCTAGGCAAAAAGAGAGCATCAAAAAAAAAAAAAAAGGAGAGAGAGAGAAAAAAAAAACTCTCAAGCCTTCATCGCCCCACAACAAGGATGGAATTTCAACAAAGGCAAGAAGGACTCTCCACAAAGAAGAGGAGTCAAGTGATACCAACAAAAGAAAAGAGGATTCCTCAAAATCCTCCTACATCAAGTGAAGAAGACTTTCAGTATCAAGAAAAATGTTTACCCTTAAGTCATACTAATGATTGGCTTTCTCCTCAATCTTGTTTAGAAATTTCTAGATGAAGCACGGTCCATTAAAAGGTAGAATAACTTTTCTAGATCCTTGAGCCGAGCAGCGTTTCTTGTCGAGTCTAGGGGCTTCCTGTTAGCCACTCACATACACACTCTTGAAATCCAAGCATCAAAACTGGGGCTTCCTAACCTTTCCTCCCCCAGTCAATCTCTACTTCAACTCTTCAAAATAATCAAATCTACATTAGGGGCTTTCCTCTTTGCTTCTCACTCTCATCATTAGAGAATACACTTCTCCAAAAAGTCAATGCTTGGATCACCTTCCAATTAATAGAGTCCGTCTCTCCTAAACTAACTTGAGATCTCATTTCTCTCTCCTCAATAAGATTTTCTCTCTCTGAGTTCTCTTCGAGTTACATACTATTCAAAAAAAAAAGACGCAAAAGAGATGCCCGCTAGATTGAAAACCCGAAAGGGCGGTCTAGGCAAAAACCAGGGTGCGCACTAAGAAAAAAAAAATCAAAGGACAAAGGGAGAGTATTCTTCAGCCTTCTTCATCGAGCGTCATTCGATCTTCTTCAAATCAAATCAACAAGGAGAGTCTTCTTCGATCACCTTCAAATCAAGAGAGCAGCTTCACAAGCATGTTCACAAAGTCATCTACCACTTGCAAGAAACTTGGGGCTTGAGACACCAAAGGGCCTTGGACATAAAGCCATTACGACAGTTGACAGATTTGTAGTCGTTTGCCTCCTAGAGACACGACTCAAAGGAGAAGTAAGAATGAAAATTCTCAACAGACCTAGATGTGTTCACACAAGGATACTCATCGAACGAAATTCTATAACAATACAACCTCGCTGACTAGCAACAGATTCTGCAAAACCTGATTGGGTCCCAACTTGTCAAACACAAGTTCACTCATATAGTTCACCCATCTCAAATACAAATCCATACAATTTTCCCTACATTTCCATATACCATACACTCATACATAAACTTACCACCAAAATGTCCGACCGGCCATTTACACGAACAGACGTGAGCACCACCACGTAAGTCTAGTTAAACAACTAAAATCTGAAAAAAATCTACTTAGAATCTTTATGTGCTGACAGGTACAGAAAGGTAAGAATCTTTCTGGTCCATCCGAGACCATCGTGCATATATCCTTGCATTACAGGGGCCGACAGAACCTCCATCTCAACCGACAACTTCAAGTCCGTGACCTCGGCGACAACTTCAAAGTCTGTGATGGCAGCAAACTTCAAGTCCGTGACCTCGGCAACAACTTCAAAGTCTGTGACGGCAGCAAACTTCAAGTCCGCGACCTCGGCAACAACTTCAAAGTCTGTGACGGCAGCAAACTTCAAGTCCGTGACCTCGGCAACAACTTCAAAGTCTGTGACGGCAGCAAACTTCAAGTCCGCGACCTCGGCAACAACTTCAAAACCTGTTATGGCAGCAAACTTCAAGTCCGTGACCTCGGCAGCAAACTTCAAGTCCGTGACCTCGGCAACAACTTCAAAGTCTGTGATGGCAGCAAACTTCAAGTCCGTGACCTCGGCAGCAAACTTCAAGTCCGTGACCTCGGCGACATCAGCAAAGTCTGTGATGGCAGCAAACTTCAAGTCCGTGACCTCAGCAACAACTTCAAAGTCTATGATGGCAGCAAACTTCAAAGTCCGTGACCTCGGCAACGACAACAAAGTCCGTGACCACGGCAACAACAGCTACGTCAGTAACCTCGGACGGCGTACTTCAACAACTTCATCAACAAACAGGTATCTTCAGAATTGGGTCAAGTCCTTGATTCCTCAGTATGATTTTACCATTTCAAAAAAATACCTCTTCGATTTTCAAAAATGCTTTTCAAAATACCTAAAATAGCCTTTTTAGTGTTTTGGAGTCGAACTACGTTTGGTCTGATTCTCTCTTAGAGATACGTAGGCAGCCGTGCGGCACGACCATCCCAATGTTCAGAATGATGTCTTTTCTATCGACGACACTTCTTCTTTCATAAGACCTGTCGCCGAGGGGCTCTGTAGACACCCCATTCTGAACCAATAATTCATGATTACACTACTCTTCATCTCTCTTTTATGTTTTGATGAAAGCATATCGGGCGTCATGTTTCGTTAAGTTTCTAACTAACCTCGTTAGTTTTGGACCTAACTGACTAACGGAATAAACTGAAGAGGACAAAATAGTCATCAGACTAGATATCTCGCATGAGATATCATATCTCGCGCGAGATATCCCCTCGACAGGATGTGCAGAAATCACTCTCCTTATCCGTCTTCTTTGGCCATCTAGCTTTGTCCCCTAGGTTGCCCATTGCACAAAGTACACCTGAAATGTCAACAGAAAAACAATAATCAGAAATGTTAGGCACATTATCACTATCTTCATCCTCACCGTCTATTGAATTAATTTTGCTAGTATCAATTCTTGGGTAAGGATTGGAACGGTTGTTCCTGCGATGGGATGATTCAGTCTTCCTGTCAGGGTGGTCCTATGTCGACAACTTGGACGAAGACTTTGATCTTCGCAACTCATCTTCCTCCAATCTTATGAATCTCAATGCCCTGCTCCTGACTTCTTCCAACCGCTTACAAGGAGTCATCACCAAATCTTGATAATGTAGACACCCCATTCTGAACCAATAATTCATGATTACACTACTCTTCATCTCTCTTTTATGTTTTGATGAAAGCATATCAGTTTCGTCATGTTTCGTTAAGTTTCTAACTAACCTCGTTAGTTTTGGACCTAACTGACTAACGGAATAAACTGAAGAGGACAAAATAGTCATCAGACTAGATATCTCGCACGAGATATCATATCTCGCGCGAGATATCCCCTCGACAGGATGTGCAGAATCGCAATTCTTCTCCGTCCCAAACTCTTTTCTTGATAAACCTCATCTAATCCGGTTCTCCAATCAGAATTGAGTTCTGGAAGCTTCCTAGGAGTGTTTTACCTCTCCACCTCTACCTCTTAAACCCCTATAAATACTTGGTGACTTCCAAGGATCAAGAGGTCCAGATTTCCACACAACACACACAATTTGTTGGTTTCTCTCCACGAAAGATTCCTTCAAATCACTCACAAAACCTCCCTAAAATCACCTAAAGTTTGTTTATCAACCCTGTTGATCAACAAACATCCAAACCCGAATCAAGGATTGAGGCGAAGCTCTGTCCGCATCAAGATTTGACTCTCATATTGAGTCGAAACTCTGCCCAAATCACTTCTCGATCGAGAAAACATCTTAGAACCACGTTCTAAATCAAATCCTCCCTAAACTAGGTAAACTCCTATACTTTTACTCTTATCTTCTTAATCTCTCTCTATTGGCTTTTAGAGTGGTGTAATCCCATCAAAAGGATTAGCCTAGAGTCCCTTCAATCGATGAAGGCGATCTCGAAGCGTACAATCCGACATTCCTAATCAAGAAATTGATTAGGGTTTTCTTGTTCTTTATTTAATTAGTAATTAAAAAGATTGATAATACTCAATTGGCAAGACCGATCTCCGGATTGGGTGGAATGGATGCTCCTCGACCTACCCATTCGATAACTTAACCCCCGAACCCTCAAATCTCTTTCAAATCAAAAAGGTTTTTCTTATTGTTTTCCTAAATAAATGATAAGTGGCGACTCTGTTATTCGAAAAATTCACGCATCGCTACAGATAATACTGTGAATCTTTCTTCAGTCCCATTTTGAATTCTTCTGTGGCTGTTGACATGTCAAGATTGGGAATTTCCAGGACTTCCTTATTGAACCGGTGAACATAATCATTCAGAGTTTCATTAGGAAGTTGGGTCACATTGTAGAGGTCACTTGTCAGCTTCTCAAATTGTCGACTACAAGAGAATTGGTTATAGAACACGTTGATAAGCTGGGCGTATGAACCAATTGAACCTAGGGGCTGCCTAATCAGCCATTTGAGAGCTGGTCCAACCAAGGTCGATCCAAATCCTCTGCATAAGCAAGCCTCTCGAAATTGAAGCGGAATATGGATTATGTCCATCTTCTCCTGATAGTGAGCAACATGCTCCTCTGGGTTTGTGGTGCCGTCATACAACTTCATAGATGGGACGTTGAAACGCTTCGAGATGTCGACATTTGCAATTGCTGGGACAAACCGAGATTGATTGTAGCAGTTTTGAGTCAGTGGTTGGATTGGAGGAGTTATGCCGGGCACGTTCATTATTAGCTCCCTGAGATCCTGCATCTGTTTGGCTAGTGGGTTTCCTGCAAAAGGGTCAGCCATAGGAATACGATTGAAATTATTATTATTTAAAAGATTATTCAGCAAACCATAGTTATTCGCGGTAGTTGTGACAGTGGTGTTGTCAATGAATGGAATGAACGGGGTGAATCCTGCTGAAGGTGACATCATTAGGGTGTCCCCGGGTAAGGATGTCAGCTGAGGAGTTTGAGGTGGACTATTCATTGGAATAAATTCATTCTGGAGTGTAGATCCTTCGGTGTTGTCGAACTTGAGGTTCCGCACTCAATGGTGAGACGTTTTCAAGCCGCAAAGCGATGAGCTGTTGATCCCTCTGCATCTTGATCATGGAATTGGCCAACACCTTGGAATTGCTATCTTGTTGATCCAACCTCTGATTCAACTTGGTTAGGATAGTCCGGATGTCAGCATCTACATTGGAAGAAGTCGCTTCCTTTTGTGGAGTCTTTGTAGGTTGAGTTTGCTGAGGTTCGGTCTGAGGAGGTGGCGGCAACAAGCTGGTTCTACCTCCTGATGTTGGAGTGACAACGGTACCCTTGCCGGCGGCGGACACATTGGGAGGTGCAGACATGATGAATTCGCTCAGGAAATGATCCAAATAACCGATAAACCACGAGGCCCCTCGGTGGGCGCCAAATTGTTTTTGTAGAAAAAAAACAATAGTATAGAATCTTAACTTAGACAAGTGTGTGGATTAAACAACAAGGAGGGGACTGTGGAATTCGACTAAATGGAACAAAGACATGAAAAGAAAGAATGACACCACGATTTGTTAATGAGGAAAACCTTAGAGGTGATAACCTCTTTGGAAAAAACCCCGAGAGTTAGGTCTCCAACCTTAAAAGTTTCACTATAATAATTGAGTTACAACTGTGGAAGATGATGGAGAGGATTACAAGAGAGATGTGCGTAGAGTGTGTGAGCATGAGAGTGCGTGTGTATTTCCGTCTCCATCTCCCCTTAAATAAAAGAAAGCATGAACGGATCAAAGTTGTTCCTACAATCTCAGGAATAATCTTATCCTCTTCAACGTCCGTGAGACCAAGTCATCCTTGCCGTTGAAGATGTGTTGAACGTGCTAGAAAAATATCCCGTATTCTTCTCTCTTATTCACTGGAAAATAATAATAAAGATATTAGGAAAAATCAAATAAGTAAATATTAAAACGATACTTACAGTGGAGTTACATCTTGACATGCAGGAGCAACTAAAGATGTCACCATGCTGAAAAATACCCACAACAATTATCTATTAATATAAATCTTGAAACTCTCACCCTGAATGCTCTAGCATTCTTTTCCTCATCAGGGATAGTACCATCTTGAAGATATTTGATTATTGGCGTCGTCCAAGATATCTGCATCTGACTATCAGGGATGTCGTCATCAATACAGAATAGTTCTAACCTTTCCACAGCAGGGATGTTAACATGTATGATTGGGATATTGGTCTGATATAAACTTTTGAAAGCTGATCCAAGATTAGCCAATGCATCTGCTTGAGAGTTATCTTCTCGGGGTATTTGTTCGAAAGAGAATATTTGAAATTTGCTTGCCAAAATTTTTACAATGCCCAAGTAAGCTGTCATCTTGGCATTTTTTGCTGCATAGGAACCGTTAAGTCTGTGAAGTCAACGCAAACTCTCCATTTTCCGTTCTTCTTTTCTACTACCACCACATTTGCTAGCCATCTTGGATATTCGACCTCTCTGATCATTTTAGCTTTGAGTAGTCTATCCACTTCTTCTTGAATGATAATATTCCTTTCCTGTGCGAACTTTCTTCTCTTTTGGTGGATCGGTCTAAAAGATGGATCGATGTTGAGTTTGAGGGTGATCCCATCTTTACTGATGCCTGTCATATCTTCATGTTTCCATGCGAAGCTTCTAATCCTGCTTCTCAAAAGATTAATAAGGTCTTCTTCTATTTCTGCTGGAATATCTTGGCCAACCAGCACCTTGAGATCTGGGTTTGAGGGATCTAAAAGCATTTATTTCAAATCATGCTCCTTCGCCTCCAGAACTTCCTGGGCCTTTCTCTGTAATTGCTATGCCATCTTAGGGATTGTTGATGCCTTCATGGATGTCATATAACATTCTTTAGCTGATTGTGGACCACTGTAAACCTTGACAACTCCCCAAGGTGTCAGCATCTTGACACATTGGTGATAGGTAGATGGTACAGCCTTCATCCCATGGATCCACGGTCTTCCCAAAATTACATTGTAACAAGTTTCACTATCAATTACATAGAATTTCTCCATGGAATTGATACCCTCGACGTAGACTGGAAGTGTAATCTCACCCACTGTACTTTTGGTCTCTCCACTGAAACCCACGAGTACCGAGGTCCTTTTTACAATGCTGTCTTCAGGGATCTTCATTTCCTTCAGAGCATCCAGCATGATGAGATTCACAGAGCTGCCCCCATCTATTAGGATACGCCTGACCTTGCAGTTGGCTATTTGAAGTGCAACGACAAAGGCATCATGATGTGGGTCCATAACATTGTCCCTGTCACTTTCTTCGAAGGAGATGACATCTTGAGATGTGAGCTGCGACATCTTGGAGGATCTCTCGGGTTTCTCATCCTTAGCTTGCTTGGCGAATCTCTTAGCTGCAGAATAAGAAGTACCACAAATATCAGAACCACCACTAATAACATTGATTACCTTTGTTACCGGTGGGGGAGAAGGTGGTCTGGTTGCAACGGGTTCCTTGTTTTCCGTCTTGGTCTTGCGGTTCCCAAGGAGCTCTTTAAGATGTCCCTTAGACAACAGGTAACTAATCTCTCTCCTCAAGGCCATGCAATCTTCGGTAAGATGTCCAAAATCTTCATGATAGGCACACCATTTGGATTTGTCCTTCCAACCGGATGACTTGTCAGTCTTTCGAGGCCACCTTGCTTTATCTCCAAGATTGCTCATTGCACACAGAATACCTGAAACATCAACAGAAAAAAAATAATCATAAATTTTAGGAGATTCAATATCATCATCCCCATCATCTTCCACATTATTGACTTTGTTATGGTCATTTCTGTGGTATGGTCTAGATCTGTTTTGTCTTTGGTGAGATGATTCTATCTTCCTGTCAGGATGGTCATATGTTGAAGCTTTGTCAGGATTCTTAGATTGCTGCATCTTGTCCTTTTCCAGCCTGATAAATCTTAGGGCCCGATTTCGGATATCTTCCATTTTCTTGCACGTGTTCATCACCAGATCCTCATAGTAAGGGGAATCCTTCTTCAGGCCCATTTTGAAGGCTTCTGCAGCTGTTTCCATATCTAGGTTGGGGATCTCCAAGACTTGTTTATTAAACCTATTAACAAAGTCTTTTAATGCTTCATTGGGTTGCTGAGTGATACGATAAAGATCGCTGGTGAGCTTTTCAAATTGCCGACTGCAAGAAAATTGATTGTTGAAGAGGTTGACAAGCTGAGCGAATGAGCCAATAGAACCAGGAGGTTGACGGATCAGTCACTTCAATGTCGGGCCTACCAACGTCGAACCGAATCCTCGACACAAACAAGCTTCAGGAAACTGGAGCGGGATGCAAACGATCTCCATTTTCTCTTGGTAGTGAGCGACATGCTCCTCAGGATCAGAACTTCCATCATATAACTTCATGGCAGGAACATTGAATCCTTTCGGGATGTCAACATGTGCAATTGCTGGAGTAAAGCGAGACTGATTGTAACATGTTGGGGAGACTTGTTGGATAGGCGGGGTGACACCAGGCACATTCATGATCATATCTCTCAATTCCTAAAGCTGATTTGCAATGTAGGTTCCTACAAAAGGGTTAGTGGTATGAGCAGTATTATCTAAAGCAGAACTAGTATTTAAATTAATGAAAGGATTAACATTATCTGTAGAGGATGTCAGAATGGTGCTATTAGTGAAGATATGCCCTTCTGGAAAATTCATCCTGTAGGCACTGCTGGCTAAGGGTGTCGGCATCGCCACAGAGGTCGTAATGGGAGGAGAAGATGTCGACATCCTGACAGATGAAGCCATTGGAAGGAATTCGTTGAAAGTTTGAGAGCTGTCCACAATGTTGAAATCGAGAACTCTAGGACGGTAAGGAGAGATAGCATCCATTCTTTTAGAGAGTAATTCCTGATCTTTCTGCACCTTGATCAAGCTTTCGGCTATCAAAGAGGTGCTATTCTGTTGACGGTCAAGCTGATTCTTCATCTGCATCAGCATGCTTTTTATCTCAAGATCAGGAGATGGCGACATCTGCTTTTTGCCGGAATTCACAGGAGGAGGAGGAGGCAATGTTTCTTGGCCTCCGGTTGTTGACCGGTTACTGGTTTGAGGATTCACACTGCTAGGAAGGGTTTTGGTGACGGCGGAAGTCAAAGGTTGGGTAGACATGGTAGAAACGTAAGAAATTTGAACCAATTAAAAAACCAATGGCCCCACGGTGGGTGCCAAACTGTTTTGGCTAAAAACAGTCAACAATGATGGAAATTGAAATGAAGCTAAGGAGGGTGCAATGGAGTATAATTGGTACAATAATGTAATCTAGGATGGCTCGATCATGTAACGAGGAAAACCCTTGAGATAATTATCTCGCCGGCACAAAACCTCGGGAGGTGATTATGAGCACCTACCTTCCCAAACAATTATATTATGATAGAATTACTAGGTAGAAAGCTATGGAGGAGTTACAAAGTATTTGTGATTCGTGTGCGTGTAATGTGTGTTGTTCCAGCCATGAGCTTTAAATAATAGAAAAGAAAACAGAAAAAATCCAATCCTAACCAACTCCCCTACAATCTCGGTAAGTCATCTTCATCTTGACTTAGTCTTCCAAGCCGTTGAAAGGAGTCTGTTGGACATGTCTTCTCCCACGTGCTTTTTTTTTATCCCTGTGATTAAATATAACAGAAATAAATAATTGATTTAAATAAATAATTTTTACCTTGCCCTCGAGTGTGAAGATGTCGACATGCTGATAAAAACTCAAGATGCATCAATACTGATTTTTACCCATAACAATTTGCACTGTAAAATGATCATGTAAACTTACATAAAGTAGGTCTTGAGATGAATGGCATTCCAGCTTATGGGAATCCTTGCTCCCTCTAGGGTTGATAGCCAATAGGAGCCTTTGCCTGCTTCAGCATCTACTAGGTATGGCCCTTCCCATTTGGGAGCCATCTTTCCAGCATTGGGCTCTCTTGTATTCTGAAACACCTTTCGTAGGACTAGATCACCAACTTGGAATTTTCGTAATCTAACATTTTTGTTGTAGGATCTAGCAATCTTCTGTTGATATGCTGCTATCCTGATCTTGGCAAAGTCCCTTAGCTCGTCAATGGTGTCTAGATCATGACTCAGGTTGGCATTATTCTGCTCGGGTGTCAACATCTTGAATCTGGCAGTGGGGACGACAACTTCTGCCGGAATGACTGCCTCTGTTCCAAACACTAAGGAATAAGGGGTTTGGCCTGTTGCGTTCTTTGGTGTGGTTCTATCTGCCCAAAGGACAAATGGAAGCTCCTCTGCCCATCTTCCTTTCTTTTGATCCAGCCTCTTCTTTAGGTTATTGATGATTATTTTATTACTTGATTCTGCCTGGCCATTAGCTTGAGGATGCACAGGTGAAGATGTCACCATCTTAACTCCCCACCTAGCAAGAAAATCTTGTGTCTTCTTGCTGATGAACTGAGAGCCGTTGTCACATATTATTTCAGAGGGGATGCCAAACCTACTAAATATATTTCTCTTAATGAAGGATATGACTTCTTTATCACGAACTTGCACGTGGGATTCAGCCTCAACCCATTTATAGAAATAATCAGTCATAGCAAGCAAGAATACTTTTCCTCCAGGAGCTTTAGGCAATTTTCCCACTATATCCATTCCCCACCTCATGAATGGCCAAGGAGAGAGGATTGGATGAAGCAATTTTGCGCGCTGATGCAAGATGTCGCCATGCCTCTGGCAGGAATCACATTTCTTAGCAAAGATGGCAGCATCTTGGCGCATTGTTGGCCAGTAATAACCCATTCTTAGAGCCTTTGTATATAAGCTTCTGCCCCCAGAATGGTTACCACATGATCCTTCATGTAACTCTCTTAAGACCTCATTGGCTTTGTCAGCTTCAAGACATCTCAAATATGGACCTGCAAATGATTTCTTAAACAACATATTATTGTTGTGGGTATTTTTCAGCATGTTGACATCTTCAGTTGCTCCTGCATATCACGATGTTATTTCACTGTAAGTATTATCTAATATTTACTTATTTGTTTTCTTTTAATATGTTTATTATAATTTTTCAGCAAATAAGAGAGATAAACGCGGGATATTTCCAAACACGTTCAACACATCTTCAACGGCAAAGATGACTTGGTCTCACGGACGTTGAGAAGATAAGCTTGGATCCCGAGATTGTAGGAACAACTTTTACCCGTTCATACTTACTTTTATTTAAGGGGAGATGGAGACAGAAAAACACACGCTCATTCTCACACACACTACGCACATCTCTTTTGTAATCCTCTCCATCATCTTTCGCAGTTGTAACTCAATTATTATAGTGAAACTCTTATGGTTGGAGACCTAACTCCCGGGGTTTTTTCCAAAGAGATTATTATCTCTAAGGTTTTCCTCGTTAACAAATCATGGTGTCATTCTTTCTTTTCATGTCTTTGTTCCATTTAGTCGAATTCCATAGTCCCCTCCTTGTTATTTAAATCCACCCACTTGTCAAAGTTAAGATTTTGTACTATTGTTTTTTCTACCAAAACAATTTGGCGCCAACCGAGGGGCCTCGTGGTTTATCGGTTATTTGGATCATTTCCTAAGCGAATTCATCATGTATGCACCTCCCAATGTGTCCGCCGCCGGCAAGGGTCCCGCTGTCACTCCAACATCAGGAGGTAGAACCAGCTTATTGCCACCACCTCCTCAGACGGGACCTCAGCAAACTCAACCTACAAAGACTCCACAAAAGGAAGCGACCTCTTCCAATGTAGATGCTGACATCCGGAGTGTCCTAACCAGGTTGAATCAGTGGTTGGATCAACAAGATAGCAATTCCAAGGTGTTGGCCAATTCCATGATCAAGATGCAGAGGGATCAACAGCTCATCGCTTCGCGGCTTGAAAACATCTCGCCATTGCGTGCAAGGAACCTCAACTTCGACAACACCGAAGGATCTATGCTTCAGAGTGAATTTATCCCAATGGGTAGTCCGCCTCAAACTCATCAGCCGACATCCTTAATGATGTCAACATCTTTGCCCGGGGACACCCTAATGACGCCACCTTCCGCAGGATTCACCCAGTTCATCCCATTCACTGACAACACCACTGTCACAACTACCACGGACAACTCTGGTTTGCTAAATAATCTTTTCAATAATAATACTTTCAATCATATTCCTATGGCTGACCCTTTTGCAGAAAACCCACTAGCCAAGTAAATGCAAGATCTCAGGGAGCTGATAATGAACGTGCCAGGCATAACTCCTCAAATCCAACCAGTGACTCAGAACTGCTACAATCAATCCCGGTTTGTCCCAGCAACCGCAAATGTCGACATCCCGAAGCGTTTCAGTGTCCCATCTATGAAGTTATATGACGGCAGCACAAATCCAGAGGAGCATGTTGCCCACTATCAAGAAAATATGGACATAGTCCATATTCCGCTTCAATTCCGGGAGGCTTGCTTGTGCAGAGGATTTGGATCGACCTTGGTTGGGCCAGCTCTCAAATGGCTGATTAGGCAGCCCCTAGGTTCAATTGGTTCATATGCCCAGCTTATCAACATGTTCTATAACCAATTCTCATGCAGTCGACAATTTGAGAAGCTGACAAGTGACCTCTACAATGTGACCCAGCAGCCTAATGAGACTCTAAAAGAATATGTCCATCGGTTCAATTAGGAAGTGCTTGAAATTCCAAATCTTGACATGTCAACAGCCACACAAGCATTCAAAATGGGACTGAAGAAAGATTCGCAGTATTATCAAGATTTGGTGATGACTCCTTGTAAACGGTTGGAAGAAGTCAGGAGCAGGGCATTGAGATTCATAAGATTGGAGGAAGATGAGCTGCGAAGATCGAAGTTCTCATCCATGTTGTCGACATATGACCACCCTGACAGGAAGACTGAATCATCCCATCGCAGGAACAACCGTTCCAATCCTTATCCGAGAATTGATAGAAGAAAAATTAATTCAATAGAGAGTGAGAATGAAAATAGTGATAATGTGCCTAACATTTCTGATTATTGTTTTTCTGTTGACATTTCAGGTGTACTCTGTGCAATGGGAAACCTGGGGGACAAAGCCAGATGGCCAAAGAAGATAGATAAGACCACGGGATGGCGTGACAAATCAAAATGGTGCGCTTACCATGAAGACTTTGGGCATGTTACTGAAGATTGCGTTGCGCTAAGAAAGGAGATCAGTTACTTGCTCTCCAAGGGACATCTTAAGGAGTTACTGGGATCCAGAAAGAAGAAGGCTGAAAATACAGAAGCTCCTCATGAAGCCGCAAGACCATTTTCTCCCCCAGCATCAACAAAGGTGATCAATTTCATTAGTGGAGGTTCAGAAATTTGTGGCACATCCTATTCTGCCGCAAAGAGACATGCTAAGGAGTCAAAAGAGGAGAAGCCAGAAAGACAACCCAGGATATCGACACCTTGCCAGGATCCAATAACCTTTGATGAGAGTGATCGGGATAATTTTTTGGAACCCCATCATGATGGCCTAGTTATTTCCTTGTAGATCGCCAATTGTACAATCCGGCGCATCCTGGTTGATAGCGGTAGCTCTGTCAATCTCATTATGTTAAGTACCCTCAAGGAAATGAACATCCCAGAATCGAAGATCGTCAAGAAATCCTCAGTATTGGTAGGTTTCAGTGGTGAAGTCAAAGAAATGGTAGGGGAAATAAAGCTTTTAATATACTCAAAGGGCCTCAACACCATGGAGCGGTTCTGTGTAATTGATTGTGCAACATCCTACAATGTCATTCTTGGAAGACCGTGGATTCATGGGATGAAGGTTGTACCCTCCACTTACCATCAGTGTGTGAAGTTCCAAACACCTTGGGGTGTCGCTAAAATGTACAGTGATCAGTAGGTGGCCAAGGAATGTTATAAGACTTCAATGAAGGGGTCGACGTCTCCCAAATAAGCATAGCAATTATCGAGGAAAGTACGTGAAGTCCTGGAGGCTAGGGAGAACGATGTGAAAGAAGTATTACTAGATCCTTCCAAACCGGACATCAAGGTACTTATCGGCAGTGACATCCCATCAGATATAGAAGAGAAGCTTGTTGACCTATTAAAAAGCAGAGTAAAGAGTTTTGCTTGGAGGCATGATGACATGACCGACATCAGCAAAGATGTCATCACTCACAAACTTAACATCGATCCTAGTTTTAAACCAGTGCACCAGAAACGTTGAAAATTTGCAGAAACAAGAAACCAGATCATCAAGGAAGAAGTAGAGTGCTTACTCAAAGCCAACATGATTCGAGAGGTAGATTATCGAAGATGGTTAGCAAACGTGGTTGTGGTTGAGAAGAAGAATGGGAAATGGCGAGTCTGTGTTGACTTCACCGACTTGAATAAAGCCTGTCTAAAAGTTCCTTTCCCTTTGCCTCACAAAGATTCGTTAGTTGATGCCACCTCCAGACATGAGCTCCTCACCTTCATGGACGCATCCTCAGGATTCCAACAAATCCAGATGGAGCCATCTGACTAGGAGGACACTGCTTCATAACGCCCACAGGTATTTATTGTTATATTGCTATGCCTTTTGGACTAAAAAATGCAGGTGCGACATATCAGAGGCTCATCAACAAAATGTTCAAAGATCAGATTGGGGACACAATGGAAGGTAGTAAAATCCAAGAAAGCCGAAGATCACATAAGCAACCTATCACAAGCCTTGGACATCTTGAATTGTTTTAATATGAAACTTAATCCAGCTAAATGCAACTTTGGAATGAAGGCAGGGAAGTTTTTGGGTTATATGGTTACTAAAAGAGGCATTGAAGCTGCCCCAGAACAGATACGTGCCATTGTCAACCTGTCGTCACCTCAATCTGTCAAGGATGTCCAAAGATTGACAGGAAAGATTGCTGCACTCACCAGGTTCATTTCAAAATCCTCGGATCGATGCAAACCTTTCTATGACATCCTAAGGAATAACAAGAAGTTCCAGTGGGAGAATCAGCATGAAGAAGCCTTTCAGGAGCTCAAAAGTTACCTGTCGACACCTCCATTATTGGCCAAGCCTCAGGAGGGCGAACATCTTTACATCTACCTAGCAGTATCAAAAAGCGCTGTAAGTGTAGTCTTGATGACAGAACGAGATGGTAGTCAGCAACCCATCTACTATATACGTAAGACACTTTTAGATGCAGAGACCAGGTATTCTCATTTACCGAAGTTAATTTTAGCTTTGATAACTGCTTCTATTAAATTAAGGCACTATTTTGAAACACATACTATAATTGTACTCACTAACTATCCTAATAAGAATGTTATGAGAAAACCAGAGATGTCAGGTCGAATGGCTAAATGGTCCTACAATTGAGCACTTATGATATCAAATATGATCCCAGAACAACAATAAAATCTCAAGCTCTAGCTGATTTTATGTCTGACTTTAGTCCAACCATGCAACAAGAAGTGGAATTGGAGGTTCAGCAATTTCAAGATGATGACATCCTGAAGATTTGGACGCTCTACACAGATGGTGCTTCTAACATGAGAGGTACAGGTCTTGGAGTTGTACTAAAATCGCCATAAGGGGATATAATACCACAATCCATCAGTTGTAGTTTTAAGGCCACTAATAATGAAGCAGAATATGAGGCATTAATTGCAGGTTTAACAGCGGCCCAGGACCTAGATGTCAAGCATATCCGGGTGTTTATGGATTCTTTGCTAATTGTTAACCATTACAACGGATCCTACATAGCAAAAAATGTAAAAATGATGACATATTTGGATATTGTTAAAATTCTGGCGTCCAAATTCAAAACATTTACTTTGGAGCAGATTCCACGTGAGGAAAATTTTCAAGTAGATGCTCTGGCAAACTTAGGTTCAGCCTTCAAAAGCATTTCACAGACAAGTATCCCAATTGTGCACGTCGACATCCCCGCAATTGATCGTCTTGAGCTGTTCGTTCTAGATGTTGACATACCTTCCCCTCCGGCAGCAACTTCTTGGACAGCTCCTATTATCAAGTATCTCTTAGATGATACGATCCCAGCCGAGGAGAAAAATGCTAGAGCCTTCAGGGTAAGAGTATCTAAGTATTTACTTATTGATAACCTTTTGTTTAGAAAATCTGCTGCAGGTCACTACTTAAGATGTCTAGAAGCAGATCGAGCCCATTAGGTTCTAAAGGAGCTGCATGAAGGACATTGTGGAAATCATACCGGGGGCAGAAGTTTGCATACCAAGGCTCTTAGGATGGGCTATTTTTGGCCCATAATGAGAAGAGACGCCGCAGAATATGCAAAGAAATGTGACTCCTGTCAACGACATGGTGACATCCTGCATCAGCCAGCTGAATTGCTGCATCCTATCCTGTCACCATGGCCATTTATGATTTGGGGAATGGACATCGTAGGAAAGTTACCCAGGGCACCAGGAGGAAGAGTATTTCTACTGGCCATGACAGACTATTTTTCTAAATGGGTAGAAGCTGAGGCGTACGTACAAGTCCGAGATAGAGAAGTTATCTCTTTTATCAAAAGAAATATATTCAGCAGATTTGGGATACCTTCAGAGATTATTTGTGATAACGGCTCCCAGTTTATTAGTAGGAAAACCCAGAATTTCTTGAATAGTTGGGGAGTCAAGATGGTGACATCCTCACCTGTTCACCCTCAAGCAAATGGACAAGCAGAGTCCAGCAACAAGATTATCATAAGCAACTTAAAAAAGAGACTGGACCAAAAGAAAGGAAGATGGGCAGAAGAGTTGACAATGGTTTTATGGGCTGATAGGATGACATCTAAGAATGCTACTGGTTAGACTCCCTATTCACTTGTATTTGGGACAGAATCAGTTATTCCAGCAGAAGTACTTGTACCTAGGGCCAGATACAGTTTTTTGACATCTGAACTTAATAAAGACATCTTGACATATGACTTGGATACCGTAGACGAACTAAGGGATATGGCCAAAGTTCGGATGGCAGTATATCAACAAAGGGTAGCCAGATCTTACAACAAAAATGTAAGGGTTAGAAGGTTTCAACTAGGAGATTTAGTCCTACGAAAGGCATTCGAAAATACAAAGGAACTCAATGCAGGCAAGCTCGCCCCAAAGTGGGAAGGACCCTACCTAATAGATGCACAAGCCGGGAAGGGAGCATATCGTCTGTCAACCTTGGATGGCCAAATGATACCACGGAGTTGGAATGCCATTCACCTTAAAAGGTATTACATCTAAACAATGCCCCCCTTAAACTCATCTTATCCCAGGTATGGACAATCCTTTATTTATTTGTAACCTTTCATTTCCCTATTTACTTTTTTCTTACTTCACTGCAAATCAAGATGTCACTAACACAACTTGTGGAGGGGCGTCAACATAGTTGACGTCCATTTTTAACATGTCTCTGTCTTATGAGGTGTTGACATACGGAAATGGGGACATGTCGAATATACGCAAAGTCAGAAGGACAACAAATTCTCCTCCGTCAGAGACTGGCCATCTCTTCTCAAGTAAAGGTACACAATCCCTTCTAAGGTTTAAAGAGTTAATTACCTCGTTCTTAAGATGTTAGGTTACCACACCTTCGCCTGGAGCGCAAGTTATCTCTTTAATTGAGGTGTGGGGTGGGCCTATATGGTAAACTCATATAGCTTACCCATTCCAACTCAGTTAAATGATTGATCTCATGTTTTATTCTTATGGTTATGACATGTACGTGTCATCTTAAGTGTCTACTGCTTTGACATACTATCATGTCACCTTACGAGCATAACAAATGACCATCCAAAGAAAAATTTCATCCAAAATGAAACAAGCCTTGACATGCTTGAAAATTACCAAACCATAATTTAACTAAAGTTACCATAAGAACATCCCTAAAAATTAAACCAACATCCAAACTGCTAAAAGTTAAAACGCAAAAGTGTTGGACCAACCCAACACATAATAGAAATTGTCTTCAGTCCTTATGGACTTATTACATAACCAACAAAATTAAAATTGTCTTTGGGATTCCACCCCAGTAATACCAGCAAAAAACTAGAACAAACTTGTTTTACCTTTTTCAGATGGCATCCACCTCAGGTGTTTCTTTGGGAGTAACTTCCCCAACCTCTGATGCATCCTTTGCAATTGCTTCATGTGGGCTTGATGACACCTCACCCTCATCTACTGGCTCACCTATCAGCTTGGAGAAGTAGGCATATTCCTTATTGATATCCCAATTCTGAGCCTTTCATTCCTGGAACTCCTTCATCATCTTGATCTTAAACTGGGAAACGGTTTTAGCAGCAGCAAATTTGCAAGAACCTTTCACTTCTGCAATCTCCTTAAGGTGATCTTCCTCACTTTTTGCCAAACTATCCAAAAGGTCCTTTACCGTCTTCTCCTACTCTTCCAACGTCTTAACTTGTTGCTCCAAGGTCTTTTCATGCCCCTTCACCTTGTTCTCTAACATTGTCTTCTCCTTCTTAACCAAAGCAATATCAGCTTTAGACTTTTTCTTCAGCATCTCCATTTCTTTTACCAAATCTTCCAAATACCCTACAGCCTGTAAAATAATAACTTGACATCAAAAGGTGTTATAAAAAACTTTTGAATCAGTCAAAACCCAGTTAGTAATATCTTACCCCAGCTGCAAAACTCATACATTTCTTCTTGAACTCTCCTACTGGAATTCCTTCAAAAGTATCTCCAACATCAATCACCTCCTCTTGAATAGCCTTTCTCTTTTTTACCCTAGAGCCAATACCTGCGCTCTCATCTAAAACAGGGATCTTCTTAGGAACAGGCGGAGGTTTCATATCTATCATAAGAGCGGAGTCATCAAACATGGCTTCAATGTCGTCAAGATCAAAATCCGATCCTGAAACAACTGGTTTGGAAACTGGATTGACATATGAATATTGTCAAGAAGAGTAATGCATCAGATTGATAAACTAAAGTAAAAAGACAACATGCTTACCTGTAGACATAATGACGGAGGTTGATGCTTTTTGATCTTCCGGAACAACCAGAGGTGATTCCAGTAGTCCCCTAAGTGATCTCTTGTCCAAAGGAAGCCTGAAAAAATTCGTCAACTTTTGCCAAGGTGTCTTCAGCCGGTGGGAATAATTCTCCCTAATCAATATCTGAAAAAAGGTAAGAGCAATTACAATTTCAGTTTGTTTCAAGAACAGAAAATCACAAAGTTAGGAATTCAAGTACCTCCCTTGTTCCACTCGCTTGATACCTCATTCCCTTCTCCAATGGATTCCCTATCAACAAAGAAAAACCTATTTTTCCATCCCCTATCACTCGAAGATGTGGTGCTCATTAAGGAGTTCCTACCTGACCTTTTCTTAAAAAGATATCTTTTTGAACCAAAAGGTTGAAGATCGTACGAATAGGCTATCTCATGAAGTCCTAGATTTAAACCATTCTCCCTGTTCACTTTGATAATAAAAGAAAAAATTCTCCAAGCCATGGGCATCAGTTGAGGATAAGCAAGATGAGTCTTTTGAAAGAATTCAGAAACCAGCGAAGGAAAGGGGTAGCTAAACCCTAGAAAAAAGGGATACTCAAGAAAGCAAATCCATTTGTTGGAAACAAAGTCGGATCTTAGATTTACAGAAAAAGGGTGAAAGATTGCACCTTTAGGGAAGTAGCATTGTTGTTTTAGTGATTTGATTTGGGCATCACTAAACAAATAAGTCTCCTCATCCGGTTTCGCAAGTAGATTTTCACAAACAAAATCATCAAGGCTAATCTCTATGGGACCTTGTGGGGTTGGGGCACTCTTAGTTTTGGACGAACTCCACCTAGTCCTACCCATGGTTGACAGACAAAAGAGAGAAGTAAACAATGGATGAAAGTAAGAAACGGAGAAATTTTTACCTTGCAGAAGAACAGCGTCGTAGCAAGCAGGAGTGAAATGGAAGGTTTGAGAAGCTTATTAAGGAGCCTTCCAAGCGGTTATTTAAATTAAAAAGAACTCTATTTCCAAAAAACCACTTTTTCCTAAGTTTACTCCCCAACCGTCCATTACCTCCACGTTTCACTATACCCGTCCCATCATGCAAGCTGGCAGTTGAGCATTTATTGGGGGAAAAACATTTGCCTCTTCAGTTGCCAAGTTAGCCAAATGCTTTTGGGGACAATTTGTTGTGGGTATTTTTCAGCATGTTGACATCTTCAGTTGCTCCTGCATATCACGATGTTATTTCACTGTAAGTATTATCTAATATTTACTTATTTGTTTTCTTTTAATATCTTTATTATAATTTTTCAGCAAATAAGAGAGATAAACGCGGGATATTTCCAAACACGTTCAACACATCTTCAACGGCAAAGATGACTTGTTCTCACGGACGTTGAGAAGATAAGCTTGGATCCCGAGATTGTAGGAACAACTTTTACCCGTTCATACTTACTTTTATTTAAGGGGAGATGGAGACGGAAAAACACACGCTCATTCTCACACACACTACGCACATCTCTTTTGTAATCCTCTTCATCATCTTCCGCAGTTGTAACTCAATTATTATAGTGAAACTCTTAAGGTTGGAGACCTAACTCCAGGGATTTTTTCCAAAGAGATTATTATCTCTAACATTTTCCTCGTTAACAAATCGTGGTGTTGAATGTGCGCTCGCCGAAAAAAATAAAATAAGGAGTCGCCACGCCGTTTTAAGAGGAAACATTGAAAACCTTTTGTTTAGAGAAAATGGGTTCGGGGGTCAGGTTACGTGTTGGGAAGAATCGAGAGTTCACCCAACACACCTCGTCCGTAGACGAGTCTTTCTATGTTCAACATTCCATTCATTCAAATGTGTGTGCAAAGTGTGTATGACAAGATATGTATAAAATGCATAAGAGTGCTTTGTTTTATTACTCAACAAGGGGGAAATACAACTTGTAAGCCATTGACTCTGGGAGGTTACGTACCACTTTACATCGAGGACTGAATACAGATTACAACTGAAATAGGTCAACTGCAGATTGGTTACATGTGTCGCGTGACACAAGACCTGGGATGGTCAGTTGTGTCGCGTGACACATCGATGCCAGTCTGCAGGGACTTCACACTTTGAAATCAGGAACAACAGAGGATAATTCAGATCCCAACAACAATATCCAAACAGTTCAGAAACAATGAATTTACAGTAGATTGACCAAGGGGATGTGGATATAGGGAGATCCACACTCCCTTGGCTAATAAATAACAAATTCCACAATATCACATCATTAATATCAACAATACCAAGCAAAGCTAATTAAACAGAGAGATCGGCAGTTGGGACTTGATAATCGGGGACGGATAGAGTCTAATTATCAAGTACGGGGAAATAGATTGCAATGAAACAAATAATAGTAAATGCGAGATAGAGGTGAGGGAAGAAATTTGTTACCCTCGTAGTCCACGCTCCTTAAACCAAGTTAGGTTTAGGGATCTTCAAATCGGCTCCGGGATGGGAACGAGCTCAGATTCGGAGTTGCTTTGCTGTTCTCAGTACGCAGGTGTGTGTTGGAGCGAAAATGGCTTGGACAGGGGAAGCAACTGTGATTGACGATTGCTGGTGAAGCTGTGGCAAATCAATGGACTTAGGTTCTCATTGGCGTTGAGGAGCGGCGGTGTGGTTGGCGGCTTAGAGGGAAGAACAGGGGAAGCGGTTTGTTATTGTTGTTGGGTTAGGGTTGTCGCCGGTGGTGTTCTGGACAGGGAAGGTCGCAGGGGCGGCGCTAGCAGGTGTAATGACTGGATTGTTGGTGGTTTTGGGTCGCTGTGGGTAGAAGAGAACGGAGATGGCGATTGGTGATTTGGGTGAGGGGAATCGGCGTTGGTCGTGGATTGAGGGAAAGGTCGCCAGTTAATTGGAGAGAGGGAGAGGTTGCCGGTTAATTGGAGGTAGAATGGTGGTGGTTTAACGGTGGGTTTGGTTTAGAGAGGGAACGGTGGTGAGAGTTAGGTTTGGTTGAGGTTTGAGGGAAGATTGGCCGGAGAAGGAGGAATTGGGTTGGTTGAAGTGGGTTGAACTTGAGGAGGACGAAGGAGATTGGTGTTGGTCTTGGCCGGAGGGGGAGCTTGGTGTGAGGTTTGGCCGGTGAGAGGGAGGTTGAAAGAGGATGGAGGAGATGGGAGCTTCTGCGTATAACGTATAGAGAGAGAGAGAGGAGAGAGAGAGCGGTGTGAAATGTGTTAACTGTGTGTGTGTGTGTGAATTGTGAATGAGAAAATGTGAGAGAGCCCCTTGACAAAATGAAGGCATTAGATATTTATACGTAAATTGGGAAATTGGATTAGTTGGTCGCACGACCCAACGTATCCAATTTCCATGCCTCAAGTTGTCGCACGACTGGGAACGCCAATAACCGATTCTGGCGCCAAAACCAGATTCTGGAACATTCCGGGTTGATACCCAAAAGGTCCAAACTGATTTATTCCTTTTAGGTCCTTTTGTCCGGGAAAAATACTAAAATATACTTCCTTCGCGGGAAACTTATAAAAAGTTCCCGAAAGTCTCGGAACGAATCGGGAATTTACCAAAATGCCCTTTAGTGCGATTTTATCATTTAAAATGCACCTAAAAAGGAATTGCGAATTGGATTGGCGTACTTACAGAGCCCCTCGGCAACGTCACTTTTGGAAAAAGTGGGGTTGTCGATAAAATTAGACCCAATCTCAATGAGCATCAAGGGACAAGGTAACGGGTTAGAGGGTGAATCGGGGAGTCTGATGGCTGGACCTTTCTGAGAAAGGATTCCTACGTATCCCTTAAGGAAGGGAATCAAGTCAAATCGTAGTTCGGGAATTCCAAGACTAACTACAAGCAAGAAAGGGGTAGAAATGTGTCTTCATACCTTTGCTGTGCTTACCTGTGACTTCTTTCGGGGTCGGTACTACTGCGGTTGGCTAGTAGCTGCTTTTAGTGCCAGATTGTAGCTGTCGGAGGGTCTCATGCTGCAACTGGTATTTGCGAGTAGCTGCCGAAGGGTCTCATGCTATCGCTGTTGACGAGTTGTAGCTGCCGAAGGGTCTCATGCTGCAACGGGTCTTTTGTGGATGCTGAAGGGTCTCATACCACTTCTTTTGGTGCAGGGTAGTTGCCAGAGGGTCTCACACTACTGCTGCTGATGAGTTGTAGCTGCCGGAGGGTCTCATGCTGCAACTGGTCTTTTGTGGATGCCGGAGGGTCTCATACCACTTCGTTGGTGCAGGGTAGTTGCCGGAGGGTCTCACACTACTGCTGCTGACTAGTTGTAGCTTCCGGAGGGTCTCATGCTGCAACTGATCTTTTGTGGATGCCGGAGGGTCTCATACCACTTCTTCTTCTGCACTGCTGGGGATAGGTGTAGCTGCCAGGGGTCTCACGCTACTTCTTTTCCTGTTCTTTTGTTGTTCTTTTGTCGGTCTTGTTGCTGGGCTGTCTTTGCTGGTTGTTCATCTTTTCTTTTGTGCCCTTAGCTTTGCTTGGGAAACTGGGGAGTCTGCTCTTGTCTGTTGAGATAACTTCTTTCTTTTCTTTTGGGGCCGAGGACTCTGCATTTCTGGGGAGTCGGCTTTCTTTCTTTCTCTTTTGGGGCCGGGGACTCTACATTTCTGGGGAGTCGGCTTTCTTTCTCTTTCTTTTGGTTTGCTCTGCTTGGGAGGCTGTTCTTCTTTTCCTTTTGGTGTGCTCTGCTTTGGGAGGTTATTCTTTCTTGGGTGTGCTCTGCTTGGGAGGCTATTCTTTCTTGGGTGTGCTCTGCTTGGGAGGCTAACATGGATACGGACCTTCTTCTCTTTTTTTTTTTCGTCTCGGTTTTATCTGAGGGCCGGTCTTCGAGGTTCGGTGATGCTCAGTTGGCTATTGTTCCTGCGAGGGTGGATGTGGCTGCCGGGGGGTCTTAGGTTGTAACTGCTTGTTGGGAGGTAGATGTCTAGGGTCTCATGCTACCGTTGGTTCTGCTGAGGGATAGGTTGTGGCCTCTATCACTTGTCGATGCTCCCTGGGTGGCCATTCACTGGAAGGTCTTTGCAACACAGGTTTTGAGGTCGTCGAGACTGGTGAGCTTTATTTCCTGAATTCTGTGGCAGCTGGGGCTCTTTTCTTTGACAAGCACTGTTTGGGGGCTGAGGCTACCACTTGTTGACGTTTGCTGGGGAGATTGACAGATGTGGACTCTTTGTCTCGACTTATCATGCAGAATAGGCTTTGGAGTCGTCGAGACCAGTGAGCCTTGTTGTCTGGTTTCTGGGGCAGCTGGGGCTCTTCTTTCTTTGACACGCACTGCTTGGGGGCTGAGGTAGCTAGGGCTCTTTCCGATGATGCTGGTGAGATCAGATGGCTGGACCTTTGGAGAAAGGATTCCTACGTATCCCTTAAAAAGGGAATCAAGCTGGTCGTAGTTTTGGGCCTTATGAAGATAATAGAGGCGAGGTCTGTCACCTGCGGGGTTTGGAATCTCTGTCCAAGATTGTGATTTGAGGGGCAGTCCTCACGATCACATTACGATCACTTGATTATTGTACTCTGCGGGGGGAGACACAACACTACTAGGCACTTTTGCATTTTATTTGACTCTTGTTTATGCGTTATTAATCTTTTGTTGCACAAGTCCATCTTAGCTGGGGAGAATAGGGAAGTAGGGGTTTGGCACGGCTTGATGAGCGGATATGTAGGTAGCCATTACGCTATGAGGGATTGTGTATAGGACAAAAGTGTTTGTAATGGGGTTTATGCATGGGTTATGGACCCTCTCCCAAGGATTTGAAAAGTGTATGAGTGACGGTGTATGGATGGTGCAGCTTAGGCAAGTCGGGGACGCTTCCAGGAGTACTGGTTGCAGCAGGTCCATTGCTAGTGAGGACAGAGTGTATCGCGCGTCTAAGACAATAAGCAGCAGAGGGGGGCAGAGAGCAATCCCGGCTTGGCGCAGCCCCAGTTGACAGTGCAAAGCAATCTTGGAGGGAATCGAGTAAGGAGAGCCGGAGGGATACCTTAACCAAAGCCCCAGCTTGAGGAAATTCCATGCAGCTTCATCGCAGGCAGAGTTATCTTGTGTCCACAGAGGCAATTCATCATTTCAAATCGCAGTCAATCAGTTGCTGGACAAGACTCGGAGGTGTATGCGTGCAGGGGAATATCTTTCGAATGGTGGGAAATGAATCCCGAACTTCTGTATGACATCCTCGCTTTGGGTTTGACTCTTTTGGGAGAGTATAAGCATCACAAGGTGGGGAAAGGTGTATGGAAGCCCCTGCTGACCGACACAGTGTTTAGCTCTATCTTCCTATGATGTAGCAAGAGAAGACTTGTCGAGACACTTGAAAACTTGTCTTATTCGTGATGATCACAAAGCTGCTTAAAACCCTTTATTGATGCTCGGGTTAGTCAACCGCCAAAGCCGATATGAGCAAATATTTCAATCAATCCTGAGGAGAAAGCCCACTGATATCGAGAATCAAACTCGGGAGAACGAACAGTGTATGGGCATGGTCCTTGAGGAGGCCGGATTTTCTGAGATTTGTTTGTGATTTCGACCGAACCAATTATGGTTGCCTACGTTCCCCTCCATAGGAGGAGCTCAGGTCGCCGTAGTTCGGCTTATCCCGAATGAAAAGAATGAACGATGAAGTTCGGGGATGTGAGGATCTTCGAGAAATTTTTGAGAATCGAAAGAACATGTCCTCTTGGAGTGTCGATGGGAGACACAGATGCGAAGCCCCAGTGGGACATTCGCGGCAGGTGTTTGCAGAGGAGAAGTGAAATATGCTCACACGCGAAGTCAAATGAACGAACGGAATTTGCACAATCTTCGCTTAATGGTCCTTTGAGCCGGGATGGACTTGGCTCCGCTTTAAGCAACAATTTGTTTTAGATCTCGACGATATTGGAATGAGGCTGCTATCCGGTAGAAACTGCGACTGGGTTTCGGGGTTTCGATCGGTCTTTGGGTGATTTAGGGTATCATGACCTCTTAAGACGAGAGGTCGGCTGGGCTCTTTGCTGACTGAACCTCTAAAGATGAGAGGTTGGCTCTTGGGTATGTGTTTGGGATTTCTAAGGAGAGGGGATTCTGTGGTTGCATCTTTAATGCCTCTAAGAATGAGAGGTCAATCTTGGCTTTGGTAAGGGCAAAGGTAAGGGTAATGGTAACAGGAATGTCTTCTAAAATCTAGAGGACGGCTAGAATTGGTTGAGTTAGTGGTGAGGGACATCCGTGTTGTCTCCTTATTCGCTCTGAGACTCCTCTTTGAGTAATGACCGGATCTTTTGACTTTCACTTCTGAGAGAATCGCTGGGGACTAGGCTCTCTTTCTTTCCTTCTTTTTTTTATGTTTTTTTTGTATTTTTGTCTCTCTTTTCTTTTTTTTCTTTTTTTTTTTCTTGAGAGAGAATTTCAGTTAGTCCCCAGGATGGATCATTGCCTTCCGTCGTTCTTGCGCTTGGAGACGGTCAATCTTCTTTTGCATCACGGGAGCCTCAAGGATAGTCCCTCTTCTTCTTGAGATGGTTAAACGGGTTTCAAATACGCCGATCTTGAAATGAAGGGGTATTGTTTAGTGAGGGTGAGGTAATGGCTTTCCTATGGGTGAAGGTTTCAACCGCAGTCCCTACCGGATGATCCGAACGAGATCAAGTCTTCATTGCTTGCTTTAAGCTTATATCGCGGAAGATCCATGCAAATTCATCGAGCAACGAGATAGCGAAGACGAAGGAAAGTATGTGAGCATATGGGAATCGAGGTGGGAAATTGGTAATCCCCACTTTGTGAAGGATATTAGTCGATTTTCTCACTCCGATCAATTTAAACATTAGCCATTTCAAAGCGTTGGTCGGTGAGCAGCACAAGTGATCAGCTGGAATAAGACCATTTCAATCGAGTGTAACGCAGGTGTACTAGTAATGTCTCGAGTTTAGCAAGAAGAGAAACAAAGATTTTTATCACTGCAAAGCAAAATTGGTCCAACTTGGACTCAACAGACTCATGTCCGATAGTGGACATTCTAGACCCTACGAGGACTGATCGACTGCTTCAACATTGGATGGACAGAAGAGCATCGTTGCCATCGGTGCGGTGAGGACCCTTCTCCATCTTTCTGTCCTTCACAAATCGCCCTCCTTAGCTTTTAACAATCTGAGCAAACAACCGGGTCTCCCACTTGCGAGGAAGAATATTTTCAAGTGCAGCTCGCAACTTTTCGATGGACGCACCATTTGCACTCTGCTGACCCATGGGCTACGAACCTCCAGACTGGTGGGCCATAATCTTTTCTGCACCGAGCATTTTGGATTCCGCATCAGATGGACGACTGCTCGGGCACAAGAACTGCAGTCGCCTCGGGAATATGGACCAATGAGCGCCAGGAACGAGAGCGCACACCCAACTTGCCGTAGCCTTGCAAAGGTGAAGAGGTGAGGGCATGTATAGACGGAGGCTAGAGAACTTTGAGAAGGTACGGGAGAGGGAAGAACGGGAAAGGAGACGGACTCGTGCAACACTTATTATTGTTCAAGTAGAAATCGGTGTTTAAGTCCTAGAGACAGTTGGAAAAGGATAAGCCTTTATTCACGCAGTCTAGACCTCGGGGGAACCTATCGACACATCATCCAAAAATACACCAAATGCGTTGAGTCAAAATTAATAATAGGCGATAATACCTAAACAAAACCAAAGCATTTATGGGACGAACGAGCAGCCCCAATTTCTGGAGAAATTTGGGCAGCATAACGGGTATTCCTAAAGAATTTCAAGGAAAAATCCGGCATGACCTCTCGTCGGTGCACGTTGACAAAGCGACATGATCTCTCGTTAGAACATGCCATGGGAACGACATGTCCTCTCGTGAAACCATGTTGCGATGGCAACATGCCCACACGTGCTAGGGTTTGGAGGAGGTACGAAAGACTATTAAGAATTTTGAAACAACTCATTTTAGTGTATTTGAAAATGTCGTGTCAAAAACCAACCGTTTTGGGTGAGGTTAAAAGTGTGGCGCCACCTATAACTCACTAGGGGGATAGGTTTGATATTAGGCGCTCAAGCGTAGGCGACGTACATCACCGTCCGCGATGCCGTCAATCGCACCCGAGGGTTCTAGAACTATGTGATGTAGTGTGCGGATGACTATCTTCCTTTATTTGCGAAAATGATTTTTTCTTTTATTTTTTATTTTTTATTTTTTTTATTTGAAAAGCGGGATAAAGGAAAAACAACACACACACACATTCCCGCAGAGCATAATAATCAAGGATCAATAATCCGATCATGGGGGACTGCCCCACAATCACAGCTGAACTGGAAACCAAAACCTGCATAGTGGCCACTTCTGTCGCGTGACACAGGACTGGTGAGGCCAGTTGTGTCGCATGACAGAGGGAGTCACCTTTCCAGAATCTGAGCAAAAAGGACCAGAAACAGCCCCAGCCTCCAAGCATCAAAGCAATGTCTCAAGCCCCAGCATCAGCAACACAAACAACACAGATGGGACACAAAAGGGGGGACATGAATAAAACAAAGCACATAATATGCAAACCACACATATAATGTCACGAACAAAGCACACACAAGTGAATGAGATGAATGTTGAACAATAACGAAAGTTTGACCCACTTTTGAAAATCAAGTTTCAAGTCCCCAGCGGAGTCGCCACTGAATGTGCGCTCGCCGAAAAAAATAAAATAAGGAGTCGCTACGCCGTTTTAAGAGGAAACATTGAAAACCTTTTGTTTAGAGAAAATGGGTTCGGGGGTCAGGTTACATGTTGGGAAGACCCGAGAGTTCACCCAACACGCCTCGTCCGTAGACGAGTCTTTCTATGTTCAACATTCCATTCATTCAAATGTGTGTGCAAAGTGTGTATGACAAGATATGTATAAAATGCATAAGAGTGCTTTGTTTTATTACTCAACAAGGGGGAAATACAACTTGTAAGCCATTGACTCTGGTAGGTTACGTCCCACTTTACATCGAGGACTGAATACAGATTACAACTGAAATAGGTCAACTGTAGATTGGTTACATGTGTCGCGTGACACAGGACCTGGGATGGTCAGTTGTGTCGCGTGACACATCGATGCCAGTCTGCAGGGACTTCACACTTTGAAATCAGGAACAACAGAGGATAATTCAGATCCCAACAACAATATCCAAACAGTTCAGAAACAATGAATTTACAGTAGATTGACCAAAGGGATATGGATATAGGGAGATCCACACTCCCTTGGCCAATAAATAACAAATTCCACAATATCACATCATTAATATCAACAATACCAAGCAAAGCTAATTAAACAGAGAGATCGGCAGTTGGGACTTGATAATCGGGGACGAATAGAGTCTAATTATCAAGTCCGGGGAAATAGATTGCAATGAAACAAATAATAGTAAATGCGAGATAGAGATGAGGGAAGAAATTTGTTACCCTCGTAGTCCACGCTCCTTAAACCAAGTTAGTTTTAGGGATCTTCAAATCGGCTCCGGGACGGGAACGAGCTCAGATTCGGAGTTGCTTTGCTGTTCTCAGTACGCAGGTGTGTGTTGGAGCAAAAATGGCTTGGACAGGGGAAGCAACTGTGATTGACGATTGCTGGTGAAGCTGTGGCAAATCAACGGACTTAGGTTCTGATTGGCGTTGAGGAGCGGCGGTGTGGTTGACGGCTTAGAGGGAAGAACAGGGGAAGCGGTTTGTTATTGTTGTTGGGTTAGGGTTGTCGTCGGTGGTGTTCTGGACAGGGAAGGTCGCAGGGGCAGCGCTAGCAGGTGTAATGACTGGATTGTTGGTGGTTTTGGGTCGCTGTGGGTAGAAGAGAACGGAGATGGCGATTGGCGATTTGGGTGAGGGGAATCGGCGTTGGTCGTGGATTGAGGGAGAGGTCGCCGGTTAATTGGAGAGAGGGAGAGGTTGCCGGTTAATTGGAGGTAGAATGGTGGTGGTTTAATGGTGGGTTTGGTTTAGAGAGGGAACGGTGGTGAGAGTTAGGTTTGGTTGAGGTTTGAGGGAAGATTGGCCGGAGAAGGAGGAATTGGGTTGGTTGAAGTGGGTTGAACTTGAGGGGGACGAAGGAGATTGGTGTTGGTCTTGGCTGGAGGGGGAGCTTGGTGTGAGGTTTGGCCGGTGAGAGGGAGGTTGAAGGAGGACGGAGGAGATGGGAGCTTCTGCGTATAACGTATAGAGAGAGCAGTGTGAAATGTGTTAACTGTGTGTGTGTGTGAATTGTGAATGAGAAAATGTGAGAGAGCCCCTTGACAAAATGAAGGCATTAGATATTTATACGTAAATTGGGAAATTGGATTAGTTGGTCGCACGACCCAACGTATCCAATTTTCATGCCTCAAGTTGTCGCACGACTGGGAACGCCAATAACCGATTCTGGCGCCAAAACCAGATTCTGGAACATTCAGGGTTGATACCCAAAAGGTCCAAACTGATTTATTCCTTTTAGGTCCTTTTGTCCGAGAAAAATACTAAAATATACTTCCTTCGCGGGAAACTTATAAAAAGTTCCCGGAAGTCTCGGAACGGACCGGGAATTTACCAAAACGCCCTTTAGTGCGATTTTATCATTTAAAATGCACCTAAAAAGGAATTGCGAATTGGATTGGCGTACTTACAGGTGTCATTCTTTCTTTTCATGTCTTTGTTCCATTTAGTCGAATTCCATAGTCCCCTCCTTGTTATTTAAATTCACACACTTGTCAAAGTTAAGATTATGTACTATTGTTTTTCTACCAAAACAATTATCTATTAATACGAATCATGAAATACTTACCCTGAATGCTCTAGCATTCTTTTCTTCATCAGGGATGGTACCATCTTGAAAATATTTAATTATTGGCTTCGTCCAAGAAATCTCTATCTGACTGTCTGGGATGTCGTCATCTATGCAGAATAGTTCTAACCTATCCACAGCAGGGATGTCAACATGTATGAATGGTATATTGGTCTGAGATAAGCTCTTGAAAGCTGATCCAAGATTGGCTAATGCATCTTCTTGAGAGTTATCTTCTCGGGGTATTTGTTCAAAAGAGAATATTTGAAATTTGCTTGCCCAAATTTTTACAATGCCCAAATAAGCTGTCATCTTGGCATTTTTTGCTGCATAGAAACCGTTAAAATGATTTACAAGTAATAATGAATCACTATATACCTGTATTGCTTTAATGTTCATGTCTAGAGCCACGGTTTGGCCCACGATTAAGTATTAAGCTAAATGGTGAATTTACTAACAAATCTTTTTTGTTCTGTGCTATTGCTTGCTTGATAATATCTATTTTGCTTGATTTATATTTTTGTAGAACTTTTGCTACTCATGGAGTCTTTGAGAGGGATAGCAGGCTTGGTATTCAATATAATATATTTTTGCTGTCAAATAACTATTGTTAAATGTTTATGTGAATATGGCATTTATACAGTTATGATGGTATGTGGTTAGTTGTTTTGTTGTTCTTATTTTCTCCGTTTTCACTCACAATCTGTTTGTGAAAATGCCTCAATACCTCAGTATTTATTTGTCTATATTTGGATCGAGGCGATACAACTATTGTACGAAGAGGCTAAGATGAAAGTCTTAAGCTAGGTAGAAAGATGGTAGTGAGTAGAATGTGTTCTTTTAGGGGGTGGTGTGGGGTTGTGTGTGTGTGTGTGGGGGGGGGGAATTCATCTTTTCTTTAATTTTTATAATCATTTTTGTACTGTCACCGTGCGATCCGCACGGGTGGGTAATACTAGTCTATATTACAATACTTGTGGCTTTCAACCGCCAGACAAATAGCGGTCAGGATTGAATTTCAGAAAAGACAAATAGCGGCCAGGATTGATTTAATCTAATAAATAAAACAAAAATTGTCACTCTCTTCTCCAACCGTTCTTCTCCTGTTTCAAATCGGAACAAATCCTGCAAATCGATCGAGTCAAGGAATCCTATTTCATCACTTCTGATTAAATAATGGACCTCCTACGTTATCTCGCTAATACCGGTCCTCCCAGCGCTCAACCCCTCCCTCCGCCTGAACTCACCAGCGAAGTCTCTCTAAGGTACATTCTTTTTTCTTTGGTTGGTTTATCATTGTTGTTTCCTCCATAATTTGAGTGATAAAGATATAGTGCACTCCACCTGTTTGTGTGTTTGCTTAACCCAAACTTCGGCATATTTTTAACTGTTGTTGGTTTAATTTAAGAGTGAAAGAGGTTACTTAGTACAAATTTGATAAGCTTGTGTAGCATTTTTGAAAGTATCACCAAATTTTAGATGTAATAAGTTACAGAGCATTGTTCATATCAGAATCTGATTTAGAGTCCTATGACTTATATGACTTAACATACTATTGCTTCTTCATCATGGCCATAGTTAATGTATTAATACTAATCTATATTTATGCAACGTTCCCAAACACCAACGAACAATTATGTTGTGTGTGAACACCCCAACCCGAAACCTTCCACGTGTCCCGAGCCAGGGAGTCCAACAAAGAAAGACCACCTGTAAATTTTGAAAACAAATGACTTAACTTGAAAAGGAACTAAACTTGAACCTTAACATTCAAATACTAACTTGGGGTCATCTACACTTAGAGGAAAAAGGGATCAACCAACTTTGAACTTAACTTTAGTTACACATTACAAAATTCACAAATAAAACATTTACAAAAAATGTTTTATAAACAAAATCCAACAAAGGAGTAATACTCAAAATACAACCCATCTAGAACATAACGTGCCCAACAACACCAAAAGACAAGTACAAACTCCGCACCACCCTCACTGGCTGGGTCCTCCTGTCTCAGGTCGATCTAAAACATAAAAGGGAGAAGGGTGAGAATAAATCTCAATAAGTTATTATGAATGCAACAATATGCCAAGCAAGATGCAACACATACAAGGTGCATATCACACATTGGAAAAGCCGTAAACACATTCCATTACCTTGGTTTACCTTTTTTCGTCTAACCAATAAGTCGTACAACTTCGGGAGATAAAACTCCACTCAATTGTGAACTGCTTGAGCATATTCACATCTTATAAGACCCATTTTTCAGGGAACCATATAAGATACTAGCAACTCTGTAAGGCTTTTGGCTCAATACAGATGCTATAACCCCAATCTGTGGCCACAGAAGGGGACAGTCACAGGTATAACGTAATTCGATCACATTAGGTCACACTTTCCATAATTGATCGTATTCCGTTATACCCCTAAACATCAGCTGATTAACACATGTTCAAGCACATAATAGTTACTTGAAATAAAATCCACCAAAGGGATACGAATATAACAACATGGTAAAGCAATACTCATTTTCAATCAATACAATAGTGCCACATTCATTTCATACACTATGTAGAGTAAAATCAATGCATATGAACTCAAGTAAGGCAACAAGATATCATAAACTAGCCCTACCTAGTCAATATGCAATAATATATAACCTCTATAAAGGTCCAAGTTCCATTTACCAAGTTGGAATTACTTTGGCTAAGGGACAAATCAAGGTTGCGAAGCATTTTCCAAACAATACTTAAAGTACTTCCACTATTCCATTTTAACCAAGTAAGACATCATTATGTAGCTAAAGTGTTCTACTCTAATCTAGGTTAAAGAGGGTTCACTTTGGTTCTAGGTTGAATAGGTTTCCAAGCCTTGGAAAATTGTGCAAAGGCAGCAAAGCAGGGCACGACTCGTGTGCAATGGCACGACTCGTGCTCAACCCCTGCACGACTACCTTAGTCTTCACGACTAGTACCACGAATGACCAAAGGGGGGGCACGGCTCGTGCCACTAGGCACGACTCGTGCCATTGCCCAGAATTCACTATTTTGCTGCAAACATCAGCAACAGCAATAACCAAATAACATATACAACTTTCCTCTGTTTTCCCAAGAGACCAAAACAGCTATAACTATAACCAAATCAGTACCAAACATCATCAAGACAACACCAATTTATTCCATACTCCTTCCAACTTGAACCAACACCAATCAACATCATTTTCATACCAAAATTTGTATCATTTTGCCATGCAACCAATCTATCAACTCATTAACACCCAAAATCCCCTACCCCATATTCTTTCAACTTCAACACCTCATTATAACCAATAATCATTTCAACCATACCAAAAATCCTTTTAAATCAAATATTATGGTTTAAAAATACTAAAATCATTTTCTTGCAACACAACATCAAATAGCATCATAAAATGAACAATTAATTGAAAGAAGTCATAATAACTTACCAAATATTGCGAAATTGAATATTTGTTTTTCTGACTCTAAACGATCCCCTTGCCGCCACGAACAAGAATCCGCAATTTGTTTTGAAAACAGAATGGTATTGAAGTGTGTAGAAATTTAGAAAGATGGGGTTAGGGTTTGTTCTCCATGGATGGTTTTGGGAAGAAAATGATACTCAACATTTTACAAATGATTTTCTAAGTCTATTTCCCATGGATAACTATAGAAATATTTAAATCAAGCTCCTCCATGATATAAGGAAGTTACAACTAACACCTCATCTTCCTAACTTTACAACAAAGCACCTCACACTTAAAAACTTAATACTTTAAATTTCCAATTATTATCACCTCACCATACACTTTATAATTTATTCCCTTTTGGCCCTTTATCATTAAATTTAATTCAATTTCATCCTAACTTCACATAACTTATCCAAAGCATAAAATGAACACATAATCATAACAAGTAGCTAAAAAGGCACAATATGAAATATTAACAACCCAACCCCACGTCCTCAACGTGTGCTAAAATAGTGCCTAATATTAGGGTCGTGACACTCACTCCCCCTTAAAGAAAATTCGCCCCGAATTTTAGGTAAACTTACTTGCACTCTCAAACAACGAAGGGTACTTTTCCCTCATCTCCGACTCTAACTCCCACGTAGCCTATTCAATGGTATGATTCCTCCATAGCACTTTCACTACCGGGATGCTCTTCATTCTTAACTCTTTAACTTGAAACTCTAAGATTCGCAAAGGCTCCTCAACATAGGACATATCCGCCTGAATCTCTTCGGGAGGTGAACTCAAAATGTGAGAAGGGTCGTGGCAATACTTTCTCAACATCAACACGTGAAATACATCGTGAAGCAAGGAGAAGGATGGAGGTAGTGCTAACCGGTAAGCTAGTTCCCCAATCTTCTCTATAATCTCAAACGGTCCCACGAACCTTGGAGCTAGTTTTCCCTTATTTCCAAACCTTTTGATTCCGGTCCTTAGAGAAATCTTCAAGAAAACCAAGTCACCAACTTGGAAAGATAAGTCCCGTCTTCGGTTGTCAGCGTAGCTCTTCTGCCTACTCTGAGCCATCTTCAATCGATCTCAGATCACCTTGATTTTCTCTGTCGAGTCTCTAACCAAATCCGAACCCCAAAGCTTGGCTTCACCAACTTCATCCTAGCACATAGGTGATCTGCACTTCCTACCATACAACGCTTCGTAAGGAGCCATCTCAATACTAGATTGATAAATGTTGTTGTAGGCAAACTCAACTAACGGTAGATGATCCTCCCACGACAACTGAAAATCCATCACACAAGCTCTAAGCATATCCTCAAGTATCTGAATGGTTCGTTCCGTCTGCCCATCTGTTTGAGGATGAAACGCCGTGCTAAAACATAACTTGGACCCCAAAGCTTCATGTAATGCCCTCCAAAATCTCGAAGTGAATCTCAGATCTCTGTCTGAGACGATGCTAACAGGAACTCTGTGAAGTCTAACAATCTTCTTCATATACAACTGAGCTAATCTCTCCATCAAAAACTTAGTTGACACAGAAAGAAAATGAGCCGATTTCGTCAATCTATCCACGATAACCCAGATGGCATCCATCTTCTTCGCTGTAAGAGGCAACCCTGTTACAAAATCCATTGAAATCTCTTCCCATTTCCACTCTGTAATCTCTAATGGTTGAAGTAGCCCCGCCGGTCTTTGATGCTCGGCCTTGACTTGTTGACAAGTTAAGCACTTAGATACGAAATCTGCTATCTCTCTCTTCATCCCATTCCACCAATATCCTCGTTTCAAATCTTGATACATTTTCGTACTACCCAGATGAATGGCGAACTTAGACTTATGACCATCCTCTAAAACACGTCTCTTGATCTCCGGTGATGAAGGAACACAAATTCGGCCTCGAAAAGTTAGAAGTCCGTCTCTATTCAACGCAAAATCTCCGGCTTTACCATCTTGAACTTGTCCCAAAATTTTCTTCAACTCCGAAATATTTTGTTGAGCTTCCATCAAATCTCCATATAAAGTTGGAATGGCTCGGACATTCGCAAAAATCAACTCATGTCTTGACTCTCGGGAACTCAAAGTTGACAAATAAGCCTTTCGGCTAATCGCATCCGCAACAATATTTGCCTTCCCCGGATGATATGAAATCACACAATCAAAGTATTTCAAGAACTCTAGCCATCTTCGTTGTCGGTTATTCAACTCCTTTTGTGTAAATAAATATTTCAAGCTCTTATGGACCGTGAATATCTCAAATCTTGCCCCATAAAGATAATGTTTCCACTTGTACAACACAAAGATAATCGCAGCCAATTCAATGTCATTGGTAGGGTAATTCTGTTCAGCCGGTGACAACTTCTGAGAAGCATAAGCAATCACTTTCCCACCTTGCATTAACACACATCCCAAGCCCTCCTTCGGGCATCACTGAAAATGACAAAGTTCTCGCAACATCTTATAAGCCCATTTTTCAGGGAACCATATAAGATACTAGCAACTCTGTAAGGCTTTTGGCTCAATACAGATGCTATAACCCCAATCTGTGGCCACAGAAGGAGACAGTCACAGGTATAATGTAATTCGATCACATTAGGTCACACTTTCCATAATTGATCGTATTCCATTATACCCCTAAACATCAGCTGATTAACACAAGTTCAAGCACATAATAGTTACTTGAAATAAAATCCACCAAAGGGATACGAATATAACAACATGGTAAAGCAATACTCATTTTCAATCAATACAATAGTGCCACATTCATTTCATACACTATGTAGAGTAAAATCAATGCATATGAACTCAAGTAAGGCAACAAGGTATCACAAACTAGCCCTACCTAGTCAATATGCAATAATATATAACCTCTATAAAGTTCCAAGTTCCATTTACCAAGTTGGAATTACTTTAGCTAAGGGACAAATCAAGGTTGCAAAGCATTTTCCAAACAATATTTAAAGTACTTCCACTATTCCATTTTAATCAAGTAAGACATCATTATGTAGCTAAAGTGTTCTACTTTAATCTAGGTTAAAGAGGGTTCACTTTGGTTCTAGGTTGAATAGGTTTCCAAGCCTTGGAAAATTGTGCAAAGGCAGCAAAGCAAGGCACGACTCGTGCCCAATGGCATGACTCGTGCTCAACCCCTGCACGACTACCTTAGTCTTCACGACTAGTACCACGAATGACCAAAAGGGGGGGCACGACTCGTGCCACTAGTCACGACTCGTGCCATTGCCCAGAATTCACTATTTTGCTGCAAACATCAGCGACAGCAATAACCAAATAACATATACAACTTTCCTCTGTTTTCCCAAGAGTCCAAAACAGCTATAACCATAACCAAATCAGTACCAAACATCATCAAGACAACACCAATTTATTTCATACTCCTTCCAACTTGAACCAACAGCAACCAACATCGTTTCATACCAAAATTTGTATCATTTTGCCATGCAACCAATCTATCAACTCATTAACACCCAAAATCCCCTACCCCATATTCTTTCAACTTCAACACCTCATTATAACCAATAATCATTTAAACCTTTACAAAAAATCCTTTTAAATAAAATATTTTGGTTTAAAAATACTAAAATCATTTTCTTGCAACACAACATCAAATAGCATCATAAAATGAATAATTAATTGAAAGAAGTCATAATAACTTACCAAATATTGCGAAATTGAATATTTGTTTTTCCGGCTCTAAACGATCCCCCTTGCCGCAACGAACAAGAATCCACAATTTGTTTTGAAAACAGAATGGTATTGAAGTGTGTAGGATTTTAGAAAGATGGGGTTAGGGTTTGGTTCTCCATGGATGGTTTTGGGAAGAAAATGATACTCAGCATTTTACAAATGATTTTCTAAGTCTATTTCCCATGGATAACTATAGAAAGATTTAAATCAAGCTCCTCCATGATATAAGGAAGTTACAACTAACACCTCATCTTCCTAACTTTACAACAAAGCACCTCACACTTAAAAACTTAATACTTTAAATTTCCAATTATTATTACCTCACCATACACTTTATTATTTATTCCCTTTTGGCCCTTTATCATTAAATTTAATTCAATTTCATCCTAACTTCACATAAATCATCCAAAGCATAAAATGAACACATAATCATAACAAGTAGCATAAAAGGCACAATATGAAATATTAACAACCCAACCCCATGTGCTCAACGTGTGCTAAAATAGTGCCTAATATTAGGGTCGTGACATTGTGAGAAGCGAGTCTCTCCAAACAATCCAACAACAAGGTTGTAATCAGATCTTAATATAACTGGTTTCTATTGAGGGAAATGGTCAAGCACAATAGTATGGTAAAATCCGTAGATCCCTTTGTCACTAGAAGAATGATATGATTATCTCTTTATTTGGTCCACTAGATTATCATCTGATGGTCAAGTTTGAAATAAATAATTGGGGAAAGTTACTTAAATTCATGCACATTGATGTTTACTACTAGAGATGTTTATGCAATAGGAGAAAAGTTTGACGATAACTTATCTTTAACATAGCATTGACTAGACTATTATTCCAACTTCATCTTCTATTTTCACACACCAGGTTATCAAAAGGGTGTCCTTCAACTGTGTTACCCTTATAGGTAGCAGTACTAATGTTGCAAATAAGTTAGAACTTTCTGTTTAATTTCTTATTACCCATCTATTCCTCATTTATGCGTACATGGTTAACTTCAACATCTATTAGCGTTGTTTTTTTTTCTTATTGTCAATATATCCAGTTATTCAGTTTGTTTTTCTCTGGGCATGGTTATTTATTTGTTTTTGTTTTTTCATCCAATTATTTTGTTTGTTTTAAGCACTGGTACGTACGGTTATTGTTACTCTGAAACTTGAAACCTTAGGAAAAGGAGGAATGTAGTACACATTAAGGGATATAGTATAGATATTGTGTACCTACATGGTCAAGTTTGAAATCATTAATTGGGGAAAGTTACTTAAATTCATGCACATTGATGTTTACTACTAGAGAAGTTTATGCAGTAGGAGAAAAGTTTGAGGATAACTTATCTTTAACATAGCATTGACTAGACTATTATTCCTACTTCATGATATATTTGTACACACCAGGTTATCAAAAGGGTGTCCATCATCTGTGTCACCCTTATAGGTAGCAGTACTAAAGTTGCAAATAAGTTAGAACTATCGGTTTAATTTCTTATTACCCATCTATTCCTCATTTATGCGTACATGGTTAACTTCAACATCTATTACCGATTTTTTTTCTTATTGCCAATATATCCAGTTATTCAGTTGGTTTCTCTCTGGGCATGGTTATTTATTTGTTTTTGTTTTTTCATCCAATTATTTTGTTTATTTTAAGCACTGGTACGTACGGTTATTGTTACTCTGAAACTTGAAACCTTAGGAAAAGGAGGAATGTAGTACAGATTAAGGGATGTAGTATATATATTGTGTACATACTAGGGTATTGTGGGGATGTCCGATATTGGTTTTTATTATTTTTTATGGGGGGGAAGGTACTCCATGTACCCCGGGGGGGTCACTAGTAGACTACTGTGGGAGGACAAACCATTTTTAGTTTTTATAACCCTCCAACATAAGTATGTCTCAATTATCACAACAGTTGTATCATCATAATCATTCTTATGGCCAGTATCTATCTCTGTACTAGACTATATCTCATTAGGGGTTATATTTCATGGTCCTAACTTAAACAATTAGTCTCATTTATTAAGGAATATTTTGTTCGATAAAAAACTGATGTATTTATGACCTTGATTTTGTTAATTATATTTTAGATGCGGAGAAGAAGTTAAATGCCACTTATATATATATATATATATATATATATATATATATATATATATATATATATAGAGAGAGAGGGCGGGGGATGGAAATAGATCTGCAAGGATTCAGCTACCAAAGAAACCAAAGTAAACATAGAACCTGCACTAAGCTCCCATGAAAGCAATGAACAACTGGTCAGAAATAATATGATCCACTCATTAGAATATGATAGATGGAAAAGAGAAAAAAAATGCTATAATGGGACATTCAGTGAATGCAAGAGCAAGCATTGTGAGCAGTATTTGTTTAGATAACCGAAAAAGGGACTATCTATAATGGGACGGAGGAAGTTTTTTTTATATATATAAATTGGTTTGTTCTTCTTTAATTCATCTTTAGAGAACATAAGTTAATTTATTTTGACACTTTTAATCCCTAAAAAACTATACTCTTCAATCAAGTCCTCAGGACAATTGAAAAGAAGTTTGGATCATGTTACTCTAAATATATAGAAACCAGACTGGAAAAGGTCTAAATGAATATTTATACACTAATCATTTTGTTTCCCTCAATCGCTTCGACATCATCAGGTTAGTAGATACAAATTTTCTCTGGTCTTATGTTGTTTTTTAGTAGTCACTTATGATTTCATCTATCTGCTTGCTTTTTGGTGGTGGTAATCATCTTTATGCCTATGCTTTAGAAGTTGTTGAGCAAGACCCAACTGTGGAGATGAATTTGAAAGGGGGGGGGTTAGAAACGACAGAATGGACTGACTCAAAACCTTAAAATTACAGGGGAAGTAGATGGTTTTGATGTGAATTAAGCAGATGGTACATGAGTTGGTCAAAATTGATGAGTGACTTTTTATGAGATTAAAAAAGAATTTATCCAGAAAAAATTCTAAAAAGTTGTGTTGAAAAGTTGAGTCCTTGGGGTGCTATGATTTGCTGTTGTTTGTCTCAAAAAGATTGTTCACTTTTTAAAATTGAATAGTTTTAGTCAATGAACTTCCAACATTGCCATTTCTAAAATATAAGAAAATAACACATTGTGTTTGCCGGAAGCTAACTACCTTCACCGTAGTCAATTTATACAACAAAATGTTAAGGGTGCCTTTTCAAAAAAATAAGCTAAAATTATACTCCCTCCGTCCCAAAATGTTTGTCCCATTTGACTTTTTGTTGAACTTTGACCACAAATTTATGAGAGATTAATCATGTTCATGAAATTCTAAAAGTTGTTGTTGATAATATTATTAATGGTGAATCAATAGGAATTTTTAGAATTTCATGAACATAATTAAATTGTCATATATTTGTGGTCAAAGTTCAACAAAAAAGTCAAATGGGACAAACATTTTGGGACGGAGGGAGTACAACATAATGTTAAGGGTGCCTTGCGACAGTTAGTTAGTGTGAGTTAAAATTTGAATAAGGGTGATTTAAGGATAGAATTTATATCATCAAAAGTTTAAATAGTCAAATGAGACTATCTTTTTGGGACGAATAGAGTATATGTTAAGGTTTGTTGGTTGAGATCTTAAGCTGGAATTTTTCAATTTGAAAGTGTATGTGTAGTTGTATTTGGAACTAATTTTGTGATTTGACTAGTGTATTTTGTGTGGCATGAGGCTTTTCCACTTAATCATGAGAGTTTGAAGGTTTGTTGAGCTGAATATTTTTGTTTTTGGAGGTGTTTGGTGGAATTGATGTGGTAGTGCTCTTGACATTTTATGGAAAGGGTGTCTTTTTAGGGTGACATTGATTGGATTGGATAAGGTAAACATACAAAACCATGTATTCTGTTGTGGTGTATTTTTCATATTCGAAAGCTTTTTTTGTAAATGAAATAAGAATATCCCCAAATATTTGATTGATTTTCTCCACTGCTTAAGGTTCATCTCATTTCATAAGTTGATTTTCTCTTTACTGCTATAAAAATTAGGTTGCACACCTTTTGTTTGTTAATTTCACCCAATCAAATTAGGTTGCCAGATCCTCTCCCTTGGATTGTTTTCTTACAATCATACAATTTTGTCTTTAACTGAACTAAAATTGTTGTTGTGCATTTGGTTCATTCGCTACTTTTTACTCTTACTGTATGTATGATCTGACTTAGTTGAGATAGATACATACATTTTACTATAATCTGAGAAAATTCTCGGATAAAATAACAATAGGGCTGGTGGCTATGTTGTCAAAATGTTTAACTGCTGATGTTGTGTAAATCAAAGTCACTGAACATTTTAAATTTTGTCAAAGTTAGGGTTTACAAGATTTATGGATGATGATATGCAGATAACCATATGAAGATATTTTTTTCTCATTCATCAAATGATTTGTGTAATTTTATTGCTCAATACTAATTTGTATCAGATATTTTCATTTCTCTATTTTTTTTGTCTTACATGCTATTTATTTGAAAATGTGTTTGGTGTATTGTGTAAATTGTTGAAGTTTAGGAGACCAAAAAATGTCTTGAAACAAATACTCCACTATTCACTTGACTTTGATTGAGTTTGATTTAAGTTTTCAGTTTACAAGAGTACCTGAAATGATATCGATGACCCAAGTTTGTTCATCTATCTATTGTGGTTGTTAATGACGTTTGTTATCATGCGTGATGAAAATTGAGGAAGAAATGGTTGAATTTGGCTTAACACAACATTCTGTTTAGTACGAACAACAGTGAATAAACATTATTTTCAAAACTCAAGTAGGAAGGACTGGGGCTTAGATGAGTTTACTTCTTTTAGTTAATTTTTGTTCATGTGTCCTCTTCCCATCAACATCATATTCCATTCAATATTTTCAAGCACTAGGAAAAAATGAATTGTTTCCCTTTCATGTTTTTCCATACAGGATGTAACTCCCAATAGAGAAGATATTTATCTATCCCATCTGATGCTTTATTTAATAAACACACTTATGCCTCATACTATGAGTCTTAATGAGTTCTGAAGTGAAGTGATGGCTATTTTAGTCATTCTTATTTTGAACTCTGCCATTAAAACTTATTTATTAAAAGCAAACAAATACACCCTTAGTAAAGTAAGAGGAGATCCTTTTGTATTACCCATAATTTGATGGCATTTGTCGGCCTACGAAGGACAAGTTGGAAAAGACAAAAGATTCTTAGTATCAACCCGTTCATTTTACATGAAGTGGGGAAATTAGTCAATGAGGTTATTGGTCTAGTAGTCAATTATTGATATGACTATATATATTTGTGATGTATAATCTCAGAGACTTTGAACTTTTAAATTTTTGTGTTTCTCTTTGTGTGTGGATTTGATATGCGTAATTTGTAATGATTTTTTTTTCAACTCATCAGGTGCAATAATTCATAAATCTCTTGATACTGATCTGATAATGACGTCTTTGATTTTAGAGAAGTTTTCTCTTCCCTATTCTCTCTTACACACACAAAAGGTAAATGGTAATGTTATTATATTGGTGATTTTTCGTGTCTAGATATTGTAAAGTTTGCAGTTCATATATACATATCATATTCGTCTTTAGTGGGATTTTAATGTTTTTTGTGATTTTTCATTAAATTAGAAAACTATACACACACGTATATATATTTATTTGTAGGGAGTTTGCAGTATGGTTATATTATGTTTTATAATTCTCTTTGTCACATTATTAAAACTATTTTAGAAGTGCACATACACATTAATAAAATTATAAGGAAAAAAAAGTAAGAAGATCATTATGTGACGGAGGGAGTATTATTGTTCTAAAAATTTACATTTTATATAGATATGACTTGGGGTTTCTTTTTATCACAAACTTTCTTCTTTTTGTCATACTGTCCCATGCCATTGGCACGGACTAGAGAGTACTAGTCTATAATACAATAGAGGTCAAGAATAACCGCCATACAATGAGTGGCTAGGATTGTGTTTCAGAAAAGACAAAGAGTGGCCAGGATTGATTCTCACCTCCAACATCAGTTTTAACATTTTTTATTTTCAATCGTTGGATTTCTTTTCAATATGTATCCTATGGCAGATTGGCGGTTTCTATTTCAATACATACTCCCTCCATCACGAGACTTTTAGTCAAATTGCAATAATTTTAACTATTAATTTAAAAATCATTATTGAAAATATTATTAATTGTGTTATAATAAAAAAATTAATTTTTTATTAGAATCACTATTTTGTATTTAAATTATTGATCAAAGTTACATCAATTTGGCTAAAAATTTTCATTTACGTGGGACGGTAAGGGTGTATAATAATGTAGTAATAGTATACATAACTATTATTTGGAAATTGGCATGTACCAAGATTTTCAATTGAAATGTAAATGGAAAGAAAACAAGCAAGTGGTCTGGTTGTGTGTATCGACTGTCTGACTTTCTCTCAATTTACAATTTAACTGACATAGATTTTGGTTACTTTTGGAATATACTTTTTAAAAATAAAAGTGTGTAGATCCGATCGCTCCCTTTATTTCGCAGAATCAACTCAATCAAATTTTGACATATTTTATAAAAAAAATATGAATAATTTTATAGAAAATATAGATATTTTCATGAAATTCTAAAAATTGTTATTGATAGTATTTTTAATGGTAAAACAATAACAATTTTTATAATGGCATAAAAATATCTAAATTTTCATACAATTACGGTCAAAATTCGATTGAGTTAACTATTAAAGTCAAAGTGATCTATATTTTTTGAGACGAAGGGAGTATTTGTTTATATAATCTGTTGCAAATAAAAAAATGATGTTATATTTCCAAGTCATAAAAAATGAGTATTTGTCTGAACAATTTAAGAATCTTTGTGATGAAAAAGGTATTGAAAGGCAATTAACTATTCGAAGGACTCCGCAACAAAATGGAGTTGCAGAGAGGAGGAATAGAACATTGCTAGACATGGTAAGATCTATGATGGCACAAGCAAATCTACCTATAAGTTTTTGGGGAGATGCTTTACTTACTGCCGCATATATACTTAACTGTGTTCCCTCTAAATCAGTGACTACCACCCCATACGAATTATGGAAGGGCAGAAAACCAGATTTGGGAAATTTTCGTCCATGGGGGTCGGCGGCCTATGTACATAATACTTCCGATAAGTATGGGAAGTTAGGACCGAGGGGTAAAAAGTGTATCTTTGTTAGATACTCAGAACACTCCAAAGGATATGCGTTCATAGGTGAAGGGCCAGATGGAAGTCTGACTGAAATTGAGTCTCGTGATGCAGATTTTCTGGAAAAAGATTTTTCTAGTAGAGGTGAAGTAGATAGGGAGTTTGGACTCTACGAAATGGAAGAACCCGAAGAAGTGGATATACCTACTCGACAAGTAGAAATAGAGGAAGAAGTTCCTTACCTTCCTAACGATAGTGGGAGGGATATATCCTCGAGTAACACACTTCCATTAAGAGAAGAACCTCAAGAGCCTATCTTACGTAGAAGTCAGCGTGGACATATTCCTCGACGTCATTTTGACATTGAGAACGAAACGTTCATGGCTGATTCACATGATGTTGATGAGCCTAGGAACTATGAAGAGGCTATCACATCACCTACTAGTGAAAAGTGGATGAAAGCAATGGAAGATGAAATGGAATCAATGAAAACCAATAATGTTTGGGACTTAGTTGATTTACCTCCAGGGCGAAAGACTGTAGGTAACAAGTGGATCCTACGAGTCAAACGCAAAGTGGATGGTTCCATTGAAAGATACAAGGCTCACTTAGTAGCTAAAGGTTATACCCAACAAGAGGGTATAGACTATGAGGAAACTTTCTCTCCTGTAGTGAGGTTTGCCTCAATAAGATTGATTCTAGCTATAGTAGCTCGTTTGGATTTAGAACTCCATTAAATGGATGTGAAAACAGCATTTCTCAACGGAGAATTGAATGAAGAGATATATATGGATCAACCTGAGGGTTTCACTGTAAAAAGAAGTGAAAACAAAGTTTGTAAACTCAAACGATCCATATACGGTCTCAAGCAAGCATCCAGACAGTGGTACTTAAGATTTCACCATTCGATAATCAAAGATGGATTTGTAATGATCGAAGAAGATCACTGTGTCTATCTCAAACGATCTAACAACGATTTTATTATCCTTTCATTATACGTGGATGATATCTTAATAGCTGGAAACAATTTGGAGTTGTTAAAAGCCACTAAGAAGTGGTTGTCCTCAAACTTTGAAATGAAGGACATGGGTGAAGCTGAGTTCGTACTAGGTGTTCGAATCTATCGGAATCGTTCCGAAAGACTCCTTGGTTTGTCTCAAGAGACTTACCTAAAACAAGTTTTAGAACACTTTGGTATGCATCAATGCAAACCCCTTGACACTCCTATGGCTAAGAATGAAAAGTTGAGCCTTGACGATTGCCCTAAGACTGAGGAAGATAAGAATAAGATGTCTAGAGTTCCATATCGCAGTGCCATTGGCAAGTTAATGTATGCAGTCATGTGTACACGTCCAGATTTAGCTTACGCAGTTGGCATGGTTAGTCGCTATCAGTCTAATCCTGGAAGAGCACATTGGGGAGCAGTCAAAAGGATATTACGTTATCTTAAAGGGACTGTTGACTACATGTTATGCTATCAAGGATCAAACTCACGGATAGTTGGTTACAGTGATGCTGATTGGGGAGGAGATAATGATAACCGTAAGTCAACGTCGGGTTATGTGTTTTTGCTTAATAATGGAGCTATAACGTGGAATAGCAAGAAGCAAACAAGTGTGTCTCTATCTACCATGGAAGCCGAATTCACTGCATGCACAAGAGCTGTTCAGGAGGCTGTTTGGTTAAAGAGGTTCGTGGAGGATCTTAGAGTGGTAGATCATGCTTCTGACCCCGTGACAGTATATAGTGACAATCAAGCGTCTATTGCTTTCACGAAAGATCCTAAGTATCATGGAAGAACCAAACACATTGATCTAAGGAATAACTACATTCGAGAGACTATAGCAAGTAATGAAGTAACTTTAGAGTACATTTCTACTAATGCGATGGTAGCTGATCCTATGACTAAGCCCCTAGCTAGAGATGTCTTTCTAAGTCATGTTAGGGCTATGGGTCTCCGAAGGGTGTAGATGTACTTAAGGATAACAAGTTTACGTTTTACTTCAGTTTGAACTACGTTTATGGAACAATGTTTGTTTATGCACTTTAAGATGAATATCATGTTTATAATCTTGAGATGTATAAATTATTTGTTCTATTATATTGACATATACATTACACTATATAAGAGTATGTCACCAGACAAAGATTAACTCTCTCACACGAGTAATCGCCTCAGGAGCCATGTAAGCAAGCTGAGATGAGACAATGATACTTGAGATACCAAAGGAGTAGGCTAAGTACATTACGTGAACATATGTCGCCTTGATGTAAATCAAGATAAGGTCAAAGTAAAGACCTCATGAGAATTAAGAAAATTCTCATAAGTCTGGATAAATAAGACGAGCCAAATATAAATAGTTGGGCATAAAGAAGTGCTTGAAATTAATATTTGTACGGTGGTTAAATTATTGACATACGCTCTGTAAAAGAGTTATACCATTGTAGCACTTGTTTAAGTAACAAGTTTGCATTTGACCAAGAGAAATGAGTAACATGTCCCCTTGCTCATTGTGTGAAGTCTCTAATTGCCATTTATTGTGCGAGATACCCTATGTGACTTTCAACTATACTTAAAGGGTATTAAGTCAATGTCTGCTCCTTTAGCATGCTACCTAGAGCCATGAATAATTCGGTTGGACGGTACATGTCTAGGAAAGCGATTGCCTTAATGATCTAAAAGTGATAAGTGAGAAAGGAAGACAATTTTTGATTATATCTAATGATTGTATTCATAGGTCGACCAGTTATGTCACGGACATAGCTATGAATATATTTTACGATCTTAAGGGTCAAGCATAACCTTTAAGGGACCAAGGTATGTTTGGACTTGATTTAATCAAAATGAGTCTGGGGTATAGCGAGTCGAAGTTGAACTTGTAGTGGTCGTAGCTATTATGTCATGCCTAACGGGTGCATAATTATAAGGCTGTCACGTACATGCACGGTCGTTGGTCACACGACACATTTGCTTGAATGATATATCATGGATATTAAGGCCATCATGTGCGAGTGGGAGATGTTGGAATAAATGGTATGGTCCGCCCAAGATGGCCCGACCCGAAATTATGCTCCAGCCCATATGTATTTTAATAAGAAAAATAAAATACTGATAAATAAAAGGTAACCGCACAAGCGGTTATTGAGAAGTTGTGGAGTCAGTTTTGTATCGTGGGCAAAAGGGAGTACGCACGGTTTTGGTTGAAATAATCAAAACGCAAACAAAAACTCGCGACTCTCCCCTCTCGTTCTCTCTCTCGCTCTCTCTCCCATCCATGGTTGATCAAAAGTGCAAACAAGTGTTGTGAAATTGAGGGCAATTTCCGTTTGTGATTTCGCTCCCGACCACGTTGCGAAGTATTGTACCAAGTTTCTATTCGGTGATCAAATCTACGGCATCGATCAAGTTTTCCGCACTACGATTCTTTGAACAAGTAAGAGGTTCTTCCCTTCAAAAGTTTACAATATCTAACAATATTTCATTATTTGTAAAAAATTTAAAAAGTGCGTTTCATTATACTTTACTAAATACTCCCTCCGTCCCAATCTAAATGTCCAAGTCAACAAAAATTTTAAAGTTTGACTTAGACATAAATGCAAATCTAATCATTCTATTGAAATTTTAAAAATTGTTATTGATAAATAAATTAATTATTTATCAATAACAATTTTTAAAATTTCAATATGATGATTAGATTTGCATTATCAAGTCAAACTTAAAATTTTTATCGACATTACAGAGAATATGTAATACATTACATTTTATAAAATCAAGGGTACAGTACACTTGTAATTATTTCCTTGAAAAATTAGAATAAAGTATATTATTCCGATATTTTGGGTAGGGTTTTAAAGATTTGGGAGGTAGGTGTTGGTTGGTTGTCTAGTTGGAGCCAGGTAGTGCGGCGGGGTTCATTCCACGTTGCTCATGTTATGGTGCCAGCTGAAAATATGCCTTGTGTTTATTTGTCTTTAAAGACTTTCACGTTCATTGATTAATTATAAATACTCTCTCCGTCCTAGCAAGAGTGTCATATTTTTTTAGAGATGGCACGCAAATTAAGGAAAAAAGTGGAAAGAAAAATGTTGTGAGTGTAATTTGAAAATAGGAGAGAGAATTAATGAAGGAAATAGTGAATTTAAAAAGTGTTGTGAGTGTAGAGGAGAGAGAATTAGTGGAGGGAATAGTGAATGAGATAATAGAATATTAATAAAACATTTCCGTTTTAAAAAAGGTGACGCTTCAAACGGGATACCATTTTGGATAAAAAGTGACACTTAGAGTTTGACGAGTTGGGCGGAGGGAGTATAAAATTTCCAGTCACCCGAGTAGGTATGGTTCAGTTGTTCAACCCTATCCCATGCGTATTTTTGCCCAAGTCCACATCCTAGCAAGCAGGCTCCCTTCTGTTATTTTACATTTTAAAATTAATTTTTATTTTCATGTGGCCACATGATAGCAATAGAATTGACAAGTTCCTTGCCTTGGTCAACCTAATTCAGTTGAGTTTTGATGATGTCAAAATTGTCAAATCAGTCCAAATTTAAATAATTGTTTGCTCCGGTGATTGCTAGGTCTGAAAATAAGACAAAGCACGTAAACTAAGCGGGAACTTTTCCGGCAAAGGACCTCCGGCGTGAGAGTAAGTTCACGATTTTGTGGTGAGAAACTAAATTGACAGAGTTTTTGTATGTAAAAAGTAACGTACCAGATAATGTGATATATGGCTTGTATTTATAGGGATGGATTGACAGAATCCATGTTGAACTTGGACTGTAAAGAGATAAGGTATAATCCTAAGAGGATTATATCTGTTAAGGAGTTCTTATTTGATCTGTATTGTAGGAGGTGGTTACAATTCTGATAAGACTGTAACTGCTGAATCCTTGTTTGACTAGGATTGTTGTAACTGCTTGTCGGTAAGCCGAGGAGAATAATTTCCTTATCTCGTCATTTGCAGATAGGTCGAGATGCACGAATTTGTCTCCTCGTCATATGGAGATATACCGAGGTGTGAACTTTTCTCTCCTCGTCATTCATGACTTCTCGGTCCATGATGAGCCGGGGAGGAAATAAGAATATAGGAAGCCTGTTGACAACGTTGAGGCCGAGAAAGGCACCTCGTCCTCTATGAAGCTGATCTCAGCATACGAGGGAGGTCTCATCGGCATTCATAGTTGGGTCACATTCTTCTTGCTTGTTAGGCCTAGATTGGCCTTATTGATGATGAGGAACGAGACCGAGGAAGCCCATGGTTGTCCCTCGTAACTCATAGATGGATTATGTTTATAGCCCAATCCTCTTGGGCCTGACCCGGACAAGCCCCTGTTTGTATCTCGGTTTATACTGTACAGTGGCCTCCGACTTTCTAGCTCGGCTTAGGACGAGGAGAAAGTCATCTCGTCCTCGGCTTATGAGAATACGAACAGGTTTACCACGCGTCGAAGTCGCTTCAATTGTGCGTCGTTCCATTATCCGCCGATTATTGACATGATGATGAGATGTGTGCCCCCATACCTGACACGCCTTGGAAGTTGTTACGTGCATTTAATGCTTGGGGCGCCATACCCGTTAGCCCGTTTCGATTTCGGGTTTGACCCGTTTTGGGCGAGTATAAAAACAGGAATCCCTTTTCATTTCAACCTTTTAGCACTTTGTGTATTGAGAGCGAGACCAAGGAGCCTGGAGAATCTTCTTCGTGTTCTTGAGCATTCGAACCCCAGTTTCCGGCGACGTTGCATTTTCCGGTGAAGTTGATTCAGTTGTCCGTTTTCATCCATTCTTCAAAAACAGGTATTCATTTCTTCCTTTACTGTTTTTCGTGTTCACCCTTGCAATTTCTAGGGTTTTGGGACTTTCAAACCGCCATTGTTGAGTTTTGAAGCTTTTTGAAGTTTTCGAATTTTTGATTTTCTTGAATGTTTGTTTGAAATTCCCCATTGATCCTTCACCCCCTTAGAAAATGGCTCGTTCTTGGAATCATTCCCCTCAATTTCGCTATGGGTATCACAAGGGCAATCTGAGGGTTTACAGAAGGGAGAGAGGACCATGGTTGTTAGTGACCTTGGCGGAGATTGGAAAAATATTGACGAAGTACCGTGAACCGAGGATGTATATCCAATACCCAGATGAGAAGAGGATAGATAGGGTTGATTCACAATCTCTTAGTATCGTTTTGTTTGAAAGCCGAACTGAGATGATTGAGCATATAAATTTGTTCTATCCGTCTTCAGATCACATAGCTCGTGAGTGTCTGAGTGGTAAGGCTCCCTCCTCGGCCTAACTATAATGACGAGGAGGGATATCCCTCTTTCCCGTCTTAAGACCAGCCTTGGACGATGAGACTAACCTTGGATCCTTGGCCTTTTGCAGATATGACGGGAAGAGGGGGTGAAGCCTCCTCGTCTACCAAAATAGTTGACGCCTTCGCGGAGGATGAACAAGTCGAAGGAAAGGGAGGCCGAGAAAGAGGAGGCCGAGGGAGAGGAGGACGAGACCGAGAAAGACCACCAAAGGCCGGGGACCCCATGTTGGAGCAATTATATACCAAGTACGGGGTTGATAGGACTGAGTTCCGGCTAACTTATATCGACAAACCCGTCTTTGAAGATGAGGCACAGGAGAAGAGCTTTTATTACAATGACAACCACGTCCACTTCTACTTCAAACAATTTCAACAGGGAAATCGTCTCCCTCTGGACTCCTTCATCAACAAATTTTTAGGTGACGTTGTAAGTACCTAAATCTGGCTCATGCCTTCCGATAAAGTTTTTCGACAATTTCCCGAACTTTTCTAAAGCTCAGGGGCAATTTGGGAACTTTCTAGAACCTTCCATGGGGTGAAGGACTGGCTAGGAATTAAAATTCCACGTAGTTCTTCGTTGGAAAAGACCTTCTAGAAGGCCACCTTGAATGGTTCTAGAAATAAGCTGAGTCATAAAGGGATAAAACCGCACGACCTCATTTGCCTTGGGGTTACAGCCGCATGGCTTCATTAGCCACTGCCAGAGTGCCTATAAATAGAGGCCTCCTCTACTCATTTTGAAAAGGAATTAAGGAGTAGTGTCACTCTGTCAAAATATCACCACGAAATTCCAGAGAGCTGAGAGTGTCAAAAACCACCTCCCTCCTCTTCAAAATCATCCAAAGTTGGTCCTTCCCTAGGCAAACTTCGAGGAGATAGAGGGACACCACCATTGGTAACCTCTCCTCTCCTTTTTCTTGAAAATATACTTGTCTTTATGTGATATATTGCTCCTTGCTTTACATCTTATTACTTATTTACTTGATATTTGATATATTGTTATTAAAGATCCCATCTTTAGGCATGTAAATCATACATCCCCCTTTCCCCTATCACATAGGATCCATGGAAGATTCAACCCAAGGATGAGCAAATAAGACCTCAAAAAAGGCTTGTTCTAGGGTGGATCTCTCACATGGTGATGTGAAAAGTAGCATCCTTTGCACTTAAATATCATCTTTGCATATAAAATAGCATCCTTTGCTTATGAAATGTCATCTTTTTCCATAAAAATGTCATCTTTATGCATGCATGTCACTTCCCCCTTCCCATAGACCTTGTTTCCAAGGATTGTCTACCTAAAAGGTTCATAAAGGACATAGGAAACCATAAAGGTCCTTCCTTTTCATTCCTATCCTTATCTTACATCATGTTCATTACATATGCTTACATAAAAATGTCATCTTTAGCTTAAACATGCATCTCCCATGTCCCTCATGGTTGGATCTCTCTCCTAGGATTGCCTAGTAACCTTCTTAAGGCACAAAAAGACAAAGGATGAGTATAAAGATCCAATCTTTATACCCCTTCCCTAGTCTCCCTTGGTACTTGGAGTATCTCTTGGAGCGAGATGGTGTAAAGGTCCTATCTTTACATCATTTCTTCCATCTAAAGATGCCATAGACGGATTCTCCTTTAGAAAAGTATGAGCCCTAGCCACATATCTCCAATCATCACTTGAGACGAGCATAAATGTCCCGAAAAAGTCCAAATCGTCTCAAGATGTAGGATTGATAGGCAAAGGTCATTCCTTTCTAAAGAGTCTCACCCTTGGACTATAAAAACGGTGTCCCTATCTTGATCACGTGTGACCCAAGGTCTCATCATGATGATCATAAGTCCAAGATGAGAACGGGACCAAAGTCCCGAACACACAAAAATCCAAGGAATCCCGAGCAATAACCAACTCATGGTTTATACGTCCGGAAGACCACTTGTAACATTCCATCCTTTTTCAAAGCACACATCCCACACACGAAAACACTAAGGCAATCATGAAAATCGGATCTTGGAAGACTTGCTTCGGCAAGGCTCTTTGGGTGAACGACGATCCGTTCTTCCCAAAGGGTAACTTAACCTCCGGACCCAAATCCTTTTTTTCAAAGTTTTGAGGAAATCAAAATGGCGTGGCGACTCCATTTTTCAATTTAAACCGGACGTTTCCAAACTGATGTGAGGCGGTGATCCCCCTTACACAAGAAAGTGGTTCCAAAAAATAAATAAACAAAAAGGGAGCCGCTTATCTTGGGCACCACATTCACAGTTTGGCGACTCCGCTGGGGAAAGGAACCAAAGGAGAAAGCTTTCATTTTTAAAATAAAAAATGATACCCGGTGGTATATAGGTGGAAATCATTAACCTTCCTGTATCGCTTTCTAACCCGAGGCTTGGGATAAACGATGGTCTAACAATCCCACGTACCGGTATCTCTTTTCGAAAAAAAAGGGAAAGCTTTTTCCGAGTGGGTTAGCCTTCCGCCGCGGATCCACTTCTCATGATTGCCTTACCTTTTTGCATTGCATTGCATGCATCATTTGGTTTTTGGGAATTGTGCATATTCTGAAACTGAACAGGAAAGCATTCTGGAGCTGAAAAGGTGCCAAAAAGGCCGGGGAAACAGTCTGCAGATCAAAGGAAATGGAACCTGAAAAGTTGTTTGATGCAGCCGTACGGCTTAATCCTCCCTGGATTCTGACCGGGCGGCTTCATTGGCAATTCCAACAGGACAAAAATTGAGGCTAATCTGGCAGCCTTGGCAGCTTGGGGCTATTCAGTTCCAAGACTAACCGGGGCTCCCAGAAAATTTACGTGCTTATTTGCTGCATTTCCCCCGTCCCGACAAATCATTCCTTTAAAACACATTTCTGAAAATTTCTGTTTTAACTCAAAAAGGAATATTTTTAGGCGGCCGCACACTACGCGCACCTTATATATTCTGTACACTTTGCACGCACGTCCCTTTAACCCGGGGTGGTTGTTCAGTTGCAGTCACGGACAGTATTACGATGCTCCCGGGCGCGTACGAAATCATCCCAAACTCCCCATGGCAGCCAGTGTCGACCAATGTACAGTCCGTGTCACACATTTTAAAACTGTGACTTTTGGTTGGTTTTTGGTCTAGTCCGTGTCATATAGCCCAGTTGCATACCCCCGTAAAGGTTAAACCTTAGCCCCTGTCGAGAGTCAAGATCTTTCGCGCAAGTGGAGCTCTGCCGAAATTCCGACAAGGAAAAATTGGCAAGATCTTGACCCCGGCATTGACTTTGACTTTGACCCGCACGGGATACGTAACGGTCAAACCTTAGCCCATGACGAAAGTCAAGATCTTTCGCGCAAGTGGAGCTCTACCGAAATTCCGACAAGGAAAAATTGGCAAGATCTTGACCCCGGCATTGACTTTGACCTTGACCCGCACGGGATGCGTAAGAGTCGAGACCGAGTCCGTGCCAAAAATCCAAAGATCTTTCGCGCAAGAAAAGCTCTGTCGAAATTCCGACAAGGAAAAATTGGCAAGATCTTGACCCGGCATTGACTTCGACTTTGACTTACGCACAGCGTATGCAACGAAGTTCAATGTGACACTGTGTCATCCGGATTTTACCGCCCGACCCATGCCTATTATCTTCTCGGACATTGCCGAAAAGTCAAAACGTCAGTCACACAAGCGAAACTCTGCCGAAATTCCGTTAAGGCTGAAAGACGAGACTTTCCAGGCATTGCCTTGACTATAATCCGCATTGCACGTGCGTTGAAAGTTCCTATGACCCACTAGACCCATTAGGAGCGTTCTTCTCTCTCAGTCGATGGGATCCACGTGCCCTATAGGACCCTCGCCCGGGGCTATCCACTCTGGGAGGTCGAAATACAGGTGGAATACGAGGGGCTTATAGACGTAGTGACGGAACCCACTGATCCAGGATCTAGAGTAGTTGTGAAAAAGAAGGGCAGAACCCCTTTTCCAACCAAATAGAGATTAATAAAAGGCACTGTTTTAAGTAAATTGGAAGATTCTTAATTTGCATATTGCTTGAGCCTTCAGCCTAAACACCTACCCCGAGTCTAAACCTCTCCTATCCCTTTTCCGCAGTGAGAAAGAATTGGGTGAGAACACCGGGACAGCAGTTTGTCGGCACAGAGGTCTCAAATAACCCATCAAATTCTTTAAGTCTCAACTTCCCAGTGTCAAAAATGGCCAATGTGGTAATCGACAATGGTAATAACCAAGTAGTTGGAGGGGCCATCCCAGCTCAACCCAGGCCCCACATCTGGTATGATGTGTGTGATTGCGATGACTGTTTGGAATATGATTATCAAGACTGGATTAACGAGGATGCTCCTTCAAGAAAGAAGAAGAAGAGGAAGTCCATGCAACAGAAATTGAAGGAAAGGTACGAAGCTGGGGACAAGAGCGTGGGAACTTTAGGAGAGCCCTCAGGCAAATTTGACTATTACGTCAGTTATGCCAAGGAGCCTACCAAGGAACCAGTCATCCAAAACATAGTCCAACCTGATGCTCCTGTTGTCATTGACCCTCTTGAGGCAGAGAACTCTGAGTTTGTTGCCATTGTGAAGTTCAACGAAAAGCTAGTAGATTTGGAAGCGAAATACAAAAAGCCTATAGAATACATGGTCAATCAAGGAAGGATCAATGTCTCCCCTGAAGAAGAATTCATCAGCATAATCCAAGCCAACCCTCCTATTGGCTACACTGACAAGGTTGTGATATCGAAGATTGGTAAAGAGAAGATGACTTATCAACAGTGTATTGTAAAGATGAACCAGAACCTCCAGTCAATGATTTCGGTTGTCACGGAAGAGCTCGCCGAGAAATTGCATCAGGTTTCCCTAGCTCCCCCCCACAGTCTTTCCAAGGTACCGACCTACAAATGAGTTTCGACAAGTTTTCGATCAGTTCGATGTTTCCACCTTCCTGAAGAACGCTGACAAGACTGCTACTCCCCAGGGCAAAAGCAGGAAAGAGTAAACCCTAGTCCAACCTGTGTCAAACACTTCGATTCAATAAGTAGTATAGGGTCCAGAGTCAGTAGGGTCAAGAGTCAGTTGAGTCAGGAATCTTTGAATTCCAGTCCTCCGAGTCATCCGAAGGCCTCACGCCTGAGGATTATGAATATGTAACCAATGTCATCTTTCCTCTTTCTTTGAATGAAATGACAGATCTTTCTGAGTATCCCCTTATTGCCAACTTAACAAATGATAAATTAACTCAAAACTTAACAACAGTTAATAATGAATCATTTGAACAAGATGCAAACACACTAAACGAACAATACATTAAAGAAATCTTTAAGCAGGTTACAGACAAAGAGGAAAACCGGGCCCAAGCTGCCGAGGAGGTTTTGAGAAATGTTAACTTGGGTACTGTCGAGGAACCTAAAGAGACACATATTGGAAACTTCTTCCAGGGGGTTGAACGGGACAGACTGGTCAATCTGCTCAGAGAGTACATTGACGTTTTTGCATGGTCATACAGGGATATGCCGGGGCTAGACAGTTCGATAGTAGAGCACAGAATCCCTCTAGCACCAGATGCTAAGCCAGTAAAACAGAAACTGAGGAAGATCAAACCAGAGTGGTCTCTACAGGTCAAAGAAGAGATTGAGAAGCTACTGAGGGTAGGATTCATCAGAGTCATCGAATATCCGACATGGTTATCCAACATTGTGACTGTGACTAAGGCCAATGGGAAGGTGCGCTGCTGTGTAGATTTTCGGGATCTGAACAAGGCCAGCCCTAAAGACGATTATCCCTTGCCAAACATAGACATTCTGGTGGACGCCACTGCCAACTACGAAGTCAAATCCTTCGTTGATGGTTTTGCTGGCTACAAATAGATCAAGATGGCCAAGGAGGATCAAGAAAAGACAGCCTTCACCACACCGTGGGGAACGTACTGCTATACATTGATGCCATTTGGGCTTAAGAATGCCGGGGCCACTTATCAGAGGGCAGTGACCGCACTCTTTCATGACATGATCCACAAGGAGATTGAGGTCTACGTCGACGACATGATAGTCCACTCCAAAGGCGAGGATGGGCAGCACATTGTTGACCTGCGAAAGTTCTTTGAGAGGCTGAGACAACATTTCATGATACTAAACCCTGTCAAATGCGTGACAAGGGGAAAAGTGCTTGAGTATATGGTCACAGAGCGAGGTATCGAAGTCGATCCCCGAAAGATCAAGGCCATTATGGACATGAGGCCACCTCGAACCCAGACAGAAGTCAAGAGCTTTATGGGCAAACTACAGTACATCAGCCTCTTTATCAACCAGTTGATTACCATGTACGAGCCCATCTTCAAGCTCATGAAGAAGAATGTAGACACGGAATGGACCGAGGAATGCCAGGAGGCCTTTGACCAAATCAAGGCGTACTTAGTACATCCTCCGGTGCTATGCCCCCCACATAGACAGAAACCTCTTCTGCTCTATCTCACTATCACTGATACGGCAGTTGGAGCTATGCTTGCTCAGGAGAAAAGGGACTCTCGGGTAGAAAACGCCATTTACTTTATCAGCCGGAAGCTGTAGGGAAGTGAGCTCAATTACTCAGCGTGTGAAAAGACTTGTGTAGGACTGGTCTGGGTAGTCGGTAAGCTGAAGCACTACATGCAAGCCCACCCTGTGAACTTGGTCTCGAAAATGGACCCCATCAAGTACGTCTTCGACAAGCGTTCCCTCTCGATGCGTCTAGCAAAGTGGTCTTTCTTCTTAGCTGAGTATGACATCAACTATGTGATGAGAAAGGCTATCAAGGGTCAAGCGTTGTCAGACCATCTGGAAAACTTCCCTAGCAATGAGGACCGTGGGCCTGAACCCCAATTCTCAGATGAAGGGATTTTCGTAGTTGAGCCTGAAAATCGATGGCAGCTATTCTTTGACGGAGCTGCCAACAAGAGAGGAAATGGCGTAGGGATGCTACTGGTCGATCCGAAAGATGAGCACACGCCCATAGCCCTCAAGTTGAATTTCCCTGCCACGAACAATGTCGCCGAATATGAAGCTTGCATTGCTGGTTTGGAATCTGCCTTAGAAAGGAATGTCAAGGAGCTCGAAGTTTATGGAGACTCAACCCTGATCATCAACCACGTATCCAATAAATGGAAGACTGTGGACCCTAATCTTCAGAGATATCATGCCTATATGGAGGAGTTGACTGAGCAGTTTAGAGAAGTGACCTTCCATTACCTGCCTAGGGAAAAGAACAAATTTGCAGATGCCTTAGCCACTCTAGCCTCACTAGTAGAGTTCCCCGAGGGAAAGGCAATAAAACCCTTCAGAGTGGGTAGAAGAGAAGCCCCAGCTTTCTGTTGTGAAGTAGACCTGGGACCCGAGCCTGTCAAGGAACCCTGGTACAGTCAGATTTACCAGTTCCTCAAAGATGGAGAGTCAACTTTCAGAGACGAAGAAGGTAGACCAAAAAAAGGCATTAAGGCCAAAAGCTTGCAAGCCCTGAAACGGTTGGCCTCCCACTATGTTATTTTAGGGGGCGACCTGTACAAGAAACGGTACCATGGTGAAATTACCCGGGTTCGCGCGATGCGAAGGCGGTTGTCTTTCGCGGGGTGTTGGTGTCTGAGACCTCGCTTCATGGGAAGGAACAAAATGAGGAGTCGCCACGCGGTTTTTGTATTTTGAGCCCAAACGTTGAGAAACGGCTATTGTGAAAAGGTGTCATTTTTATTGGTAGCAAAAACTTAGGAAAAGGCTTTTTTTTTGAAAAAGGGGATCATTTTTATTGGCAGCAAAAACGAGTAAAAAGCTTTTTAGTACCAGAGATTGTTAGGTTCGGAGGTCAAGTTACGTTTCGGGTAGAGTATTACGAGATCGCCCGAAACGCCTCGCATGACGAGTCTTTCTACCTTTCTCGAAATCGTGTGTGTGTGTGTGTGTCTTTTGAAATGGGGGCTTGAATGACAAGCTTAATCTTGGTTTGAGTGTCAAACGTTGATTAGGTGACTTTGTTTGAAAAGACGAGCGTTTGAATGACAAACGTCGGTTTTGAGTTTGAAATGAGCGTTTGCGTGGCAAACGTCGACTTTTAGTTTGAAATGAGCGTTTGCGCGGCAAACGTCGATTTTGAGTTGAAATGAGCGTTTGCGTGGCAAACGTCGATTTTGAACCGTACGAGTCATTGTTAACGATTTTTACGGGAAAAATGCGTATTAAATGATTTTAAGTATCAAATGGCGGCTTTGACTTTGAGTTTGAAGATGAGCATTCGGAGGCCGAACGTCATTTCGCGCGTTTTTGAAAGAGAGTTCGACGGACGAACTCCGGTTTTGAACCGGGTATTACATTGTTAACGATTTTTACGGGAAAAATGCGTATTAAATGATATGCGATCAACGAATTGGGTTGCGACTCGGACTTTTGAAAAGTAAATACTATCACAATCCAAACGGATCGGACTTGTAAATGACATTATTTAAAGCGGTGTCAACGGAATCAAACGATCCGGATTCGTAAATGACGATCAACGAGGCCAAACGGCTCGGAATTGTAAATGACGATCAACGAGGCCAAACGGCTCGGAATTGTAAATGACGATCAACGAGGCCAAACGGCTCGGAATTGTAAATGACGATCAACGAGGCCAAACGGCTCGGAATTGTAAATGACATGAAAGTAAACGGAACGGGGTCGGAACGCCGTTTTAACCCGTGATTACTTCTCTTACGGAAAGAGAAGAGGATCGAGGGGCTAAAACGTATCGGACCCCGTTAGACGGAGGCGTCTACATTTTGATAACGACGTCCGAAATAGTTATAGCGACTGGCGCGTAAACCGAGACGGAACGGAAGATTCAGAGAGAGGGAGTTATACCTATGGCTAGGGTCGACTCCTTTGGCTCGGGAGGTGTGCACGGGATACAGAAAGTTATTCGAAAGGTTGTTTCGAAGTTGTAGGGTGCGTATTTGATCGAAATACGAAGGTTTCACGCGAATCGAGACAAAACGGGAGCTCGGGAGGGGTGAAAACCAGTTTGGACCGTGGGGTATGTGATTTTTTGGTGTTCAAAATCCTCCTTTTGCCTTTGACAGCAACTTCTATTTATAGGGTGAAAATTGCAGTAGGAGTCCGGCCGGACTTGGACTGAATTTCAGGGGTTTTGGGGATTTTGGAAATTTGGGGGACTTGCTGGCAATTTCAGGAAAAGTGCACAGTGAGTCCGGCCGGACTAGGCTTGCAAACCAGGGGTATTTTGGTCTTTTGGCCTTGATTTGTGATTGATGAGTGACTAGAGGGAGGTGGCATGCAGGACACGTGTCCTGTGACTCACCAGAAGTGTGGGAGTTCGTTCCCCGGTCCCGGTTTTGTCCGTTTTTTAAAATAACGATCAGGAAATGTCCGAAACGCCCGAAAAGTGCCGGGAAAATGCGTTTTGAGGGAAAGCCATACTTTTACGTGAGATGTCACGTGCTAAATACGGTTCGACGTCGGGATGCGGGCGATCCGGGACGTCTCGTTGGCACGGCAGAACGGGGAGTTTAACGAGTTAGGTTAACACTGAGCGGGCCAGTTAACGGATTTCGGTTAACTTTCTGACGGATTTGGACGATCCGGATTTGGGTACTTACAGTTAGCCCCTCAGCGACGTCTCCTCCGAAGGAGGTGGGGTCGTTGAAAAAGATAAGGATCCAAATCGTGATGCCTTAACTTGAAGGAGACCAGGCGGTCGGTTTGTGGACCCTTAAAAGGATTCCTACGTATCCCGAGCGGGAATCAAGCCGATCGTAGTTCGAAAAGGGCAAGGGCCGCGCACGGGATCTTGACTGAGCGAGGCTGTTAGGAGCGTCTAAACACGGATGAGACCATTCGCTAGGTACTGTACTGAATGGAGACTATTGGGAGGCGTCCCGAACCCGGATGGAGACCGTTAGGAGGCGTCGAACACAGGACTTCGAAACCTTCGAGGGCGTGTGGCGCCTCAAACCGAGTTGCGATGTTGACGAGGGCTTTCGTGCCTTGGAGTGCTTGGGCTTATTGCTCTTTGCCGGTTTTATCCTTTGCAGGGATGAGCGTTCGGGCTTACCTGGATGGCCGAAGAGGGATTGTTGCAAGGCGTTCGTGCCTTGGGGTTCGGGCTTATTGCTGTTGCCGGAGATGATGACCATTTGCAAGGCGTTCGTACCTTGGGGTTCGGGCTTATTGCTGTTGCCGGAGATGACCATTATTTGCAAGGCGTTCGTACCTTGGGGTTCGGGCTTATTGCTGTTGCCGGAGATGACTACTATTTGCAAGGCGTTCGTACCTTGGGGTTCGGACTTATTGCTGTTGCCGGAGAAGATTGTTTGCAAGGCGTTCGTACCCTGGGGTTCGGGCTTATTGCTGTTGCCGGAGATGATGACCATTTGCAAGGCGTTCGTACCTTGGGGTTCGGGCTTATTGCTGTTGCCGGAGATGACCATTTGCAAGGCGTTCGTACCTTGGGGTTCGGGCTTATTGCTGTTGCCGGAGATGACCATTATTTGCAAGGCGTTCGTACCTTGGGGTTCGGGCTTATTGCTGTTGCCGGAGATGACTACTATTTGCAAGGCGTTCGTACCTTGGGGTTCGGGCTTATTGCTGTTGCCGGAGATGATTGTTTGCAAGGCGTTCGTACCTTGGGGTTCGGGCTTATTGCTGTTGCCGGAGATGACTACTATTTGCAAGGCGTTCGTACCTTGGGGTTCGGGCTTATTGCTGTTGCCGGAGATGACTACGAAGGTCTTGATAAGAGGGTGGAGGTCGGACCGCGAAGGTGGGGATTAACTGTTTGAGATCGGACCGTGAAAGGTCGCGATTGAGGATTGAAATCGGACCGTGAAAGGTCGCGATTGAGGATTGAAATCGGACCGTGAAAGGTCGCGATTGAGGATTGAAATCGGACCGTGAAAGGTCGCGATTGAGGATTGAAATCGGACCGTGAAAGGTCGTGGTTAAGACTTTGAAATCGGACCGTGAAAGGTCGCGATTAGGATTGAGATCCGGACCGTGAAAGGTCGCGATTGAGGATTGAGATCGGACCGTGAAAGGTCGCGGTTGAGATTGAGATCGGACCGTGAAAGGTCGCGATTGAGGATTGAGATCGGACCGTGAAAGGTCGCAGTGAGGATTGAAATCGGACCGTGAAAGGTCGCGATTGAGGATTGAAATCGGACCGTGAAAGGTCGCGATTGAGGATTGAAATCGGACCGTGAAAGGTCGCAATTGAGGATTGAGATCGGACCGTGAAAGGTCGCGATTGAGGATTGAGATCGGACCGTGAAAGGTCGCGATTGAGGATTGAGATCGGACCGTGAAAGGTCGCAATTGAGGATTGAAATCGGACCGTGAAAGGTCGCGATTGAGGATTGAAATCGGACCGTGAAAGGTCGCGATTGAGGATTGAAATCGGACCGTGAAAGGTCGCAATTGAGGATTGAAATCGGACCGTGAAAGGTCGCGATTGAGGATTGAAATCGGACCCGTGAAAGGTCGCGATTGAGGATTGAAATCGGACCGTGAAAGGTCGCAATTGATGATTGAAATCGGACCGTGAAAGGTCGCGATTGAGGATTGAAATCGGACCGTGAAAGGTCGCAATTGAGGATTGAAATCGGACCGTGAAAGGTCGCGATTTGAGAGTTTAATGGTGAGGATCATTTAAATTTTAACGTCGGGAGACGGAATTGTAACTGAAATGTCCGGAGACATGGTTGAACATTTGAATGTCAAACGTCAACTGGACTGAATTTAACGTCAGGAGACGAAGCGTTAGTGAAAACTAACTGAGAATTTAACGTCTGGAGACGAAGCGTTAGTGAAAACTAACTGAGAATTTAACGTCTGGAGACGAAGCGTTAGTGAAAACTAACTAGGTTTTATCCTCGAGGGATAGGGCGTTAGAAATGTCTAACTGGGGGAAATTTTACACTTTCGGGGGCCAAAAGTGGTAAAATTGGAATTGCCAAAAGCTGAGGGGCAAAAGGGGCAAAAATTATTCAGTGCGGTAAGAGTCCGGTCGGACTTTCTTTCATTTTCGAAACTTTTTAAATGCCGAGGCTGGGGAAGAAAATGGCCATTTCTTCCATTGTTGCCGGCGAGAGAGGAGAGAAAAGAGAGATAAATCCAACCCAAATTGCAAGGTTTGCTCGAATTTGTGAGGGAAAATCGCCATGGAGGGTGAAGTAGGACCAATGGCTCGCCACGGAAGGACCGACGGCAGAAAGAACTCGATTGGTTCGGACCATTCGAACCACCACTCTTCCATTGAATCCGGCGGAGTTTTATCCGGCGAGGACCGCCACAACTCGAGGAGGGATCGAAAGACAAGTAAGTTCCCTACAAATTCCATTAATTTTAAGAATGTGCATTCTTTAAATGTTAGAAATTTGTTAGGAATTTACTTAGGGATTTTGGTGCCCGATTTGGGGCTTTTGACTTTGCTATGAATCGTTGTCGAAATTGACTAGGACGTAGTTCAATTGACATCATGGGTAGATGACATAAAAATTTTGGTTGCAAAATTCCATGTCTAAATGCATTTTCCAAAATTAAAGTAGCTTTAATTCGGGACGGAGCGAAATTTTCGAAAAAATTCGAAAGAGTTTGAAAGTTCCGGATTTGACGGAGTTTTCGAAAGATTTTGAAAGTTCCGGATTCGACGGAGTTTTCGAAAGATTTTGAAAGTACGTAGGAAATGAATGAGAACCGTATCTGCATTGCATCCTTTTGACATGCGTTGTTGCATTTTGTTGACGTTGCTTCTGTCTTGTTTGTCTGCAGGGGCAGGGATGGTTGATACTCATAACCAGAAGAGTCGGGGTGCCTTTGAGGCGGTGCAGGCATTGTGGGGCCTTATCCCGGACGTGGCCCGAGAGGGAGAGAGGAGTCCACGGCAGTAGTGATTGACTCATTTGTTTGGGTTTATCGATCTTGTAGGCTGCGTCAGTGATACGCCGAGGGCGAGTCCATGTATGTCGCGGCGGCGAGTGCGGTGGGATACGACCCACACTTTCCATTTCGAGATGGGGAGGCGACGGTGACTCCACGGATTTTGCCGCTATCACTGGGTTGCCGACTTATGGCAACGCGGCGGGTGTGGGTTGATGGTTACACCCGGAGCGGTTATGCAGGGCTGCTTTGGGTTTTGATATTACCGATGCCGGGGGCTTAGGCATTCGGTACGAGCCGATGGAGCGTCACTTGAGGCGGGCGTTGCCGATTATGCAGGCAGGTCTTTGAGGATGACCGCGGAGCGTCGGCTCGAGGGTTCCTTTGGTTTGCGTTGTCGGCGACTTTGTTTCCGACTTCCGACACGTCTTGTCACTTCCCTCTGCTCGGGTGTTGACACGATCTGGATGCCGTGAGGGGTTTGCGTGGGGGAGGCTGGGTGGCCGAGCTCTACCATTCTTTGGACGGGTTCTCGCGGGGAGAGGAGCACACATTTAGGCCCTTCACGCTTTGTCTTGGATGTAAGTTTACGTGCTTTTTCTCTTCCTTGCCTCTTTTATGTACTCGTATGTATACGCTTTGTAGGCGACATAACTTTCCATTCTCTTGGCGGAGTGCAGTGCTACGAGGTATTGATCCGCGAGCTTGGGACATAAAGGAGCCGTACCGTCCCTGTTCCACTGCCTTCTTTGGTTTGGCGGAAGAAGGCGAAGAGGGCGGTCTCTTCGAGGTTGGCACTCGAGTGTCGTACGAGGAGATATCTACGGCGCTGAACACAGAGTTCTCGAGAGGATCCAGTGACACAGTGGAGCGAGGTTTGATCATGTCGCGGTGCGGGTGCAGGCGAGACTACACGGCGGCGGAAGCTCTGGTGGGACTTCAATGTGACGCCATGTATTTGGGGAGAGGGTGACCCGTCGGCATAGGCGGGGTCTCTTCCATTGGTGCCGGTGGATCCTCCTTTGTACATGCGGCATCCGGGAGATGCCGATGGATGAGTGGAGGGTACCTTCGGGGTGTGTACTTCACCGAGTACATCATAGCGGGGGCCGCTTATGATGTTTTCTTGAGATGAGGGTGAGCCCGCGAGGTGCGGCATAGGGAGGCGAGGTCCACAGGAGGTCCTCGACATTTTCTGTCCCGCGAGCTAGGCTAGCGTACGAGGCTGGGCGGTTCGCGCGAGCGACTTGTGATCCCGCTCGGCGGAGCCGAGACCACGATACGGGGCGGACCCAATGCTTGCGGTAAGCATCTTTTACGATTTTACGCATTTGATAGTAGCATTACGCACATGATGCATCTGTACTTTCTGTTCGCTTTCGATGATTTTCTGGTTCGCGAGTATCGGCCGTACGTACAATGAGGCCATGAGGGTGGTGGACGGGTGGTCCGCCTACGCCCGGGAGGCTCGTGGAGTTCATGCGGTGCGGTTCCGGAGGAGCGTGGACGTCCGCGATCGGGGGCCGTCTAGGCCGAGGGTTCGCCTTTGCTCCCAGCGGTGGTGGGGAGGACTTCACACGGGGTTTGGCCGGTTCGCGGGCGGAACGGCTGGATTTGGAGCTCCTTCTTACGCGCACTCGGGCGCGAGAGAGAGTCCTCGAGTTCGCGTACTCAGGAGGCCCTTTGCCTATTCAGTTTGGAGGAGTTCGGCGAGTTCTGTTTGCGACAGTCCGGCGGCGGCGGAGCGGTACGTCGAGTGTACGGATGACGAGCGGGACTCAGAGTAGTCCCCTTTTCTTGCTTTCTTTCTTTACTATTTTGTTTAGACAAAATGCATGTATTTGTCGGGAACAAATTTTGATTTGAAATGTATTTGCAAAAAGGCGCCCGTGGGGCGGAACACATGTACTTCGCATATTTATTTTGTGATCACCTTATTATTTTCGGCAAATAAGCAAATAGGTTAATCAAAAATAAATAAAAAGGAGAAATGCATTAAAAATTGAACGGGTCAAAAATTAAGCATGTATGCACTAATTTTTAATTATTTGCCTGTTGCACGAGCCGGGGCGGAAGGGATATTGTCATTTGTTGAATGAAATCGGGCGAGGCACGCGAGATTTCATAAGAGTGAACGAGGGCATGGTTTGGAAATGTTTCCAACTTTAAAGCGGTAGGCTGCGAGTTGACAAGTCAGCTGCGAGGAATCCGGCCGGACTAGAATTGAATTTCCGGATTCTTTAAATTGCGGTTTCGGCTTTGCAATTTGTAAGAAGCTGCGCATTGCTTTTGCTCATTACGGTGAGTTCTTTTCCATTTCTTAAGGTTTTCTTCACCTTCGACATGGCTCCCTTTCCCAAGTTATCGTCTCGGATGCAAGAGCGATATTTGGACAACTTTCGGTCGTGGGTACGGAACCACACGAGGCGAGAACAAAAGGTTTTCGAAGGCATTACGGGATTAAATCTGTTTGGGCTTTGAAGGAGCTCATGCCGTGGGATCTTTTGAGAGCCGCGTCTCGGTTACAGGACGTAAGGAGGAATGTGTACGGCTTTTCGTACAACGAAGTCACTCCTACGTTTGAAGATTTAGGGCCGTGCAGGAGGACTGAGGCAGGCAGCTAGTTCTTCCGTATCTTTGGTGGCATGGCCACTTTGTTGAGAAGCTAGTGTCCTTGTTGGGTATCTCATTTGGAGAAGCATACGGGATCTTGTCTGAGGATACCGATTATGTTGACATTTCGGGGCTGCCCGAAAGATTTGCCGGAGGCGAGGAGCGTCTTTGCGTGGGACGCGTTTGCTCTGTGCGTGATTGCTACTCTGTTCACATTCACGTCTGCAGGTGTGTGCCATCACGGTGTCTTGGACTGGTGGCGATGCCGGAGTGGAGGAGACATCGTGCCATTGGTCTTGGGCGAGACGTTCTGGGCATAGGCCGGATGGCGGCCGGTAGCCGATACATGTGGGGAGGGAGTCCCGCTATGCTTGACCATGTGGTTGAGGAGAGGCTGCGAGATGATGCACGAGGTGCCAATGTCTGTGACGCTTGGTCTTTCTCGCGGCGTCCTCTGGTGATAGGGAGTAATCGAGTGGCTGGAGCTCTGGATGGCCGGACTTAGGCACGCATCACTTGCGATGGTGGGTTCCCCATTGGAGATTCTGAGACTTGTAGGACCGCTCGGGAGGGTGCATTGATCGTCGAGTGCGGGGGCTGTCTCGGGCGTCTTTCTATATTCCATCATTGGTTACTGCGGCGATGCAGTGGGCGAGATGCCCTTGGTGATACGAGTTATCTTGCTACCTTTGAGGTGGGATCTCTGCCGAGATGGAGGATCCTTCGACGCTATTCTTGATCACCGGTGGTGGCAATACACGTCCTTTCTGCCCGGGGTTCTCTTTCACGGAGAGAGGGCCTTTGTTCTATCGGCTTGATATACGGGTGAGTACGAAGAGTGTATAGGGGAGACACGAGATGGCTATCTTGTGGAGACGGAGTGAGTTTGTTGGGTGCGATCACACAGACGGCTCGACCTTGAGGAGGACGAAGCGAGGCTAACCACAGGAATCGTGCGGCGATGCCATGGCCGATTATGTGGCAAGTGCGATCGGGAGGCCAATCAAAGCAGCTGCGATGATGGCTCGAAGCGAGGCGGCTCGAGACGAGCTAGAGAAAGGGCTGTATTGACGGCCACGGGATTGACGGAGCGTCGGGAAGAGTCCACGAGCCGAGGTAGAAGGCCTACCGGAATATTTCTGCGAAGGTGAAGAACACTCGCCGGGGAAAAGGGAAGGGGAAGAAGGATGAAGGACCTAGTACGGGAAACTAGGTTGACCTTCTTTGTCAGTATCCATCCATTGTCATTGCGAGACACATTAATTGATTAATGTTTTATTGTAGTTTTGCTAGCGTGTAGCGAGTCAAGAGTTGACCGTGCTTGAAATCATCAAAGAATGTTTTAACCATTATGAATTTGTAGGTTAAATGAAAAGAGTTTTTCGAAACACAAGCAATTGATGCTTATTGTATTTTTTGTTTTTTTAGACCGAACCAATGATGGCTGCCTACGTTCCCCTTTTACAATTGGACTAAGGGGCTCAGGTCGCCGTAGTTTGACACTTTAGGTGATTTTGAGAAAAACAAAGACAAAAGAAGTGTGACCCTGTTTTTTTACCTGGATCATTAGCGGGAATGTATCCAGTTGGGTATTACTCTTTTAGCACTTTAATTTGCTTGGGGACGGTGTATGGGGAAGGTGAGTTGACTCGTGCTCTTCCTCAAACTAAGTATCTGCGGAGCTTGCTTCCGTTCACGGGATTAACGAAAGGGTTTCCGTCCAAGTCTGCTAGCTTCATGGCTCCTCCTGAGAAGATTCTTTGTACCACGAACGGTCCTATCCGGGTAGGCTCCCACTTTCAGGGGATTGGTGCGTAGGAGGCTTTTCCTTTAGCACCAAGTCGCCTTCTACGATGTCTCGGATCTTGACTTTCTTGTCGAATGCTCGTGCCATTACGCTCTGGTAGGCTCGAGTGTGTTCCATGGCTTTCAATCTGCGCTCGTCGAGTAGAGCAAGTTCGTCGTGACGGCTCTGTAGCCATTCGACTTCATTGCTCCCGTTTTCCAAGAGGACTCGGAGGGATGGAATTTCCAATTCCACGGGTAACATCGCTTCCATTCCGTAGGTAAGTGCGACGGAGTCTCCCCTGTGGCGGTTCGGCGATGTTCGGTATCCCCGAGAGGGCTAGATGTAGCTTTTCGGGCCGGTCCCGACCTGCGGTGGTCATCTTTCGATTATCATGGCGAGAGTCTTGTTGTTGCCTCTCTTGCACCATTGGTTTGTGGTACGTAAGGAGAAGACTGTGACGTGTGACTACGAATTCGGTCGGTAGTTGGTCACAATCTCCTTGAAGTGAGTCCCATTGTCGGAGATGATCTCGTTGGGCACTCCATATCGGCACATGATGTTCTCTCGGATGAACTCGGCCACCTTCTTAGAATTCGGTACCTTGTACGATCGGCTTCTACCCATTTGGTGAAGTAGTCGGCTTGCGACTAAAATGAACTCGTGACCATTGCTCCACTGGAGGAGTGATCTTGCCGATGACGTCGATTCCCCATGTGGCGAAAGGCCGTGGCGTAGTCATGCGGTAGAGTTCGTGAGGAGGGATGTGATTGAGGTTGGAAAACCGTTGACATTTGTCGCGGCTTCGGACGAAGCTGGATGCGATCTGTTTCCATTGATATCCAATAGTATCCCATACGGAGAATGATCTGTGTCAATGCTCGGGCGTTCATGTGCGGACCGCGGGTTCCGTTGTGAACCGTTCATTAGCTTCGTGGCTTTTTCTTTGTTTACACACCGAAGGAGTGGCCCTTGGTGGCGCTTCTTGTACAACATACCCCCGAGAATGACGAAATGGGATGCCGGGCGTTTTAATGCCATCATGTTTTTGGCTTTGATCCCTTCTTTGTATTTTCCATCTTCATTTGTGAAGGAAGCTTCTCCGCTTTGGAGAGTGCTTGGTAAATTTGATTATACCGGGGTTCGTCGATCGTTTCTTTTTCTTTTTCGATCTCACGGCAATAGGCGGGTGTTTCCCGTCTTGCCTATTACGAGGGGTTTCTTGCTTTCCCTTCGGGAATTTCGACAAGAGAGGCGAGGTTGCCGGGCGTGCGCGAGCGGTTTCTGTCTCTTGGCAAATAGTGAAAAGAGATGTCCTTGAGCGAGCAATGAGCTCCTCCATGTACGCGTGGTACTTACGAAGGCCGGAATCTACCGTCTTCCATTTGTTGGATACTTGATTGATGATCAATCTTTGAGTCTCCATATACATCCGGCTCTAAGATGTTGCGCTCGAGGCGGCTTCCAAACTTCTTTGCCTGAGCTTCGTATTCTCTTGCATTGTTGGTTGCTTCAAAATTCGGCTTGATGGCTATGGGAGTATGCTCGTCCTTGGGATCGACAAGGAGCATTCCAATGCCATTCCCCTTCTTGTTGGCTGCCCCATCGAAGAAGAGTTGCCGGCGGTTTGCGGTCAAGTGAAAAGATTCCGTCGTCAGGAAATTGCGGATCGGGACCCTTAGGTTCCTTTGCTCGGGAAGTCGGCAAGGCGATGCGCCATTACTACGCCCTTTGTTGATTTTCGACCATGTACTTGATGTCGAACTCGGCGGGAAGAATGACCACTTGGCTAGCCGCATTGACGAGGGATGGCTTGTCAAAGAGATATCGGACGGGGTCCACTTTGGAGACCGGGAGCAGATGCGGCTGCATGTAGTGTTTCGGTTTCCCGACTACCCATACCAAGGCGGTACAGGTTTTCTCACGATCTTTGAGTAAATTTGAGTTCACTTCCTTGAAGCTTTCGGCTTACGAAGTAGATTGCATGCTCAACCTTGGAATCTTTACTGTTCTTGTGCCGGCATTGCTCAGATAGACGTGTACATTCTTTGTCGGATACGGGAGTAGTGGCTTGTCTTCATGTGGCGGGCACGGGGTGGGGGATTAACCAAGTAGGTCTTGATTTTCTCGAAAATTTGTTTGGCACTCGGAGTCCCATTTGATGTCGGCATTCTTTTTCATCGGTTTGAACATGGGCTCGCGAGAAGATGTCAGCGGTTGATGAAGCGGCGATGTGCTTGAAGTCTTCCCATGAAGCTCTTTACTGTCGGGGTTTGAGGCGGCTTCATGTCGATGATGGCCTTGATTTTCTGGGATCGGCTTCGATACCTCTTTACGTAACCATGTACCCCGGTACCTTGCCGCGCTTGACGCCGAAGGTGCACTTTGCCGGGTTTAGCCTCATGGAGTGTTTTACGAGTACATTAAAGAACTTCCTCGGATCTGTCATGTCTTTGCATGTACGATCCCTTGGAGTGGATGATCATGTCGTCGACATATACTTCGATTTCTTTGTGAATCATGTCATGGAAGAGGGTACATTGCGGCCATTTGGTAAGTAGCCCAGGCGTTCTTTAGACCGAACGGCATGGCCGTGTAACTGATATGTCCCCATGGAGTGGTGAAGGCGATCTTGGCACGATCCTCCTCGGACATCTTGATGCGGTTGTATCCGGCAAACCCGTCCACGAAGGACTTTACTTGAAATTTGCCGTGGTGTCGACCGGCATGTCGATGTTAGGCGGTGGGAAATCATCCTTAGGGCTGGCCTTGTTGAGATCCCGAAAATCCACGGCATCGACCTTTCCGTTGGCCTTGGTGACCGTCACGATGTTGGAGAGCCAAGTCGGGTACTCAATCACTCACGATGAAACCAACTCGGAGCATTTTCTCAATTTCTTCTTTAACTTGCAAGGACCACTCTGGCTTGATCTTGCGCGGCTTACATTTGAGCGAGGCTTGGATTCGGGATCGGGGAATTACGTGCTCCACGATCGAGGATCGAGTCTGGCATGTCTGATATGACCGGGCGAACACGTCAACATACTCCCGGAGGAGGCTTATCGGGGCTTCCTTTTACGCATCGGCGAAAAGCGCCCACTTGTGTCTCTTTAGGCTCTTGCAGCGACCCCGGGTTCACTTTGGTCATAACCTCTTCGGCGGCTTGGGCCGGTTGTCCTCTTGGTCAACTACACGCTCGAGAACTTCTCTAATGTATTGTTCGTTTAATGTGTACGCTTCTTTATCAATTGAATTATTAACGTCTTTTAAGTTGTTTGTTAACTTATCGGTTGTTAAAGTGGCAATGAGAGGATACTCAGAAAGGTCGAGACTTTTCATTACACAAGAACGGGAATACATGATTGGCTACAACATTATAGTCCTCCGGCGTAAGGCCGTTGGATGACTCGGAAGGGCTGGACTCGACAGGAGCGGCTCGAGAGGGTTTGAGACCGGGTTTAGGGAGATGTGGGTGCGGGCCCGGCTTGTCTTCCAGTGCACTTTGGCTTGCCCTTGGTCGGTGAAAGTTACCCAGTTCTTCGGTGGCATTCTTGGATGCTTGAGGAGGGTGCGGGGATCGAGAGGCTTGGCTCCTGCTTGTCCCTATCATGGCGATCATGCTTTGTTGTCGGAGCCCAGTCGATCAAATTGGGCAACTCCATGACTTCTTCAAACGGACTCTGTAATTTGGTCAGCTGAGAGCGTTTTCTATGAATTACGGTTCCTTACGCTTTGGATTCTTGTCTCGAATGTGGCCTCGGCGGGCGATCCGAACAACTTGTTTCCCATGGAGAGTACCTTGAGTTGCTCCTCCAAGTGCAGGATTCCCTTGAATGTGTACTCATCTTTGGTGTGGTGGCGGTTGGTCCGAGGTAGAGGCTGTGATGTCGAGGAACGCTCCCCTTATCGGATTAGCTTTGAGTCCTACGAAACGCTTGAGGTCCCGTGCTAGGCTGTTCCATTCTTTACGTAGTCTTGGTGTTGACTATTCCTGCTTCTTTCTCATCTTCATCGGTTCCTTTGTCGGTCCCCTCGGTTACTGTCGGTTCATTGTCGGTCCCCTCGGTTCTGCTGTCGGTTCCTTGTCGGTCCCCTCGGTTCTGCTGTCGGTTCCCTTGTCGGTCCCCTCGGTTCGCTGTCGGTTCCCTTGGTGAAGTAATGAGCGAGGTCAAAGGCTGTAAGGTCGGAGGTTGGGTGTGCCGTCGGAGGTTCCCCTTTTGCGGGTTGCTTTGCCTTGGTGCGGGCGAGCCTTTTGTCTTCCTTGATGTCGGCCGGTGTTGGCACGTAGCGAAGCCCTGGACCGTGGTGTGGTCCTTGACTTCAATAACTTGGTGCGGCCTTGCGGCCTTTTGCGAGCCCGATCTGGGATGAAGTTCATGAGTTTCATCATCCTCATGGCGGGAGGAATCGATCGTGAGGCAGTGGAAGGTCCACGTTACATATTTGGATCTTGGAGGTCTCGAGTGAATCCGAGTTAATGGCATGTCATCATTATGCTTGATTTCCAATACTGGAATGTCGTTGGTCTTTGGTCCCCTCGGTGGTGACAACGTCGCCGTAGGCGTGGTTAGCTCGTTGCCTTGCATGAACTTGAGGCATTGGTGAAGGGTGGATGCCACGCCATTGATTTGATGCGGCCGGGGACGCCCAGGGATGGGCTGTGAAAGTGATTGGAATGTCCAACACTTGGAATTCGGTGGGGATCACCCGCTTGCCGAACCGAGATGTTAAGAGTAGCAACCCAGAAGGCTGTACGGGAAGTAGAGTCATAGGCCTTGACGGTGTGGGTGAAGGCTTAAGATCGTGGGCTTGATGTCAAGCGGGTCCATCATCTTGGCGGGCAAGACATTCATTCCGGAACCTCAGTCTACCAACACGCGAGGAAGGCGACGCTCGTCAGTGGGCTTTGTGATGTAGAGCGGCTCATTGTGATCGGCCCCAAATTTTGGAAGGTCCAAATGCGTGAAGGTGATAATGTTGCCATAGTGGATGTTACCAATCATCTGAATGACTTCATACGGGGTTGCGTCCACGGGGACCATGGTACGGGCCGGGCTTTCCTCTAGCTTGAGCTTGTGAGGATAAGAGGAGGTGGCGAGAGACCAAGGGAAATGTTTGCACAGTACGCTTGGTAGTGAGGATCGGGTCCTCTTTCAAGGAACTTGCGTCTTCGAGCTGGCCGGACTGCAGTACGGCTCCGTCGGCTTTTGGTGGCCTTAGGTGGTAATGCATGGATTTGACCCGATCGGGTTAGAACGGCGACATCGGGTTTGGTCCCTTACGAGCAGTGCTCTACGAGTTGAGCCATAGTTAGAGGAGGATTCCTCGTAGCATAGGGCCATATGTCTTCCCTCAACTCATTGATTGTGGATGAATTCTGGGAGCTTCGGCGGCAGCGGATTACGTCCCGGGATGCGCTTAGGTGCCTCTGCGGGGAGGTAGCCTACGGTTTGACGTAGGCTGTTCGAATGTCGGTGCACAGCAGTGATTACTGGCGAGCGTGCGTTGCGACCCTCAGGGGAGGTTGGAGAGTTCTCGGCTCAAGCGAACGGTCTCCTTGATCTCTTCACGGTATATCGCGTTCCTTTCCTTCTTCTTGAGCATACTCGGGCGATGCAGGTTAGATGCAGCGATACTCGTGGTTGGCTAGTTTTCCTCCACTCTGGGCCCCGGATCAACCTTCTTGCGGCGGAGCTGCGTCGAGTTAATGCTGCGTTTCTTCCCATGTGAGAATAGCCGGTGCTTCTTTGAGCTGCGTGCGGCAATCTAGGTAAACCTCCATTGGGGAGAGTTTTCTTCTACGCTTTATACGAGTGGCGGGTATGTCGGAAGGTGAGTACACGGCTTCCCGAACATCTGCCCATGTGGTAGTTCTTTGTCCCAGTTGATCGTTTACGTAAATGAAGGCATGTAGGCGTGGAATTTCCACGAGTAGTTGCTCGAGGCGAATTTCCATCCTCCTCCTGTTTTTAAATAGACCTTCCTCCACTGAGTTGGCCTTTCAATTTGAGTGCGGTAATAATCCGTTCCCATCCTCCCGGGACCCTTGGGAGTCGGTTTTGTTGACTTCATGCCCGGCTTGGAAGAGAATGGTTTCATCGTCTTCATCGTCGCTTTCCACGAGAGAACTTGCTTTCCTCGGGAAGGTAAGCGGCGGGATTCGTTACTGCCGTGTCGTTCCATCTCCTAGGTCATCGGGACCGTTGACCACCCTCGCACAGCGAGAGGGGTTGGATGAGAACAGGACGGTAGTCCGGGAAAGTTGCCGTGAGCAAAACTCTTGAGGTCGAGCGGGTCTAGAGTGGCCTCACAGCTTTACGTCGAAGGAAAATTTGCTGTGACACTTTAAGGGCTTGGTCCTGTAGGTCTTTCGAGCTTGGTCTTCGTCCCAAAGACGACTTTCTTGAGCGGCTAGTTCCATGAGAGCTTTCCTTGCGAGACCTAGGCGGTCTCCGTAGGTGCGCATCGTCGGCTAGTGTCGAGAACCGTGATTACATTCAAATCGCCGAATGGTGGGAACACTTGGATTACATTGACGAAAGGAAGTCGGGCCAGGACATTCCATGCGTCCTTCCTTAATCTCGATCACCAAGAAGTTTGCCCATATACGCTTGATTGACCCCACGGGGGTATTGAATCTGCAATGTTGACGGTCTCGTGATCTCGCTCGATCGCCAAGTCTATCAAAGCTAGCGATCGATTGGCGGGATGTACGAATCCGGGGCCGTGACGGCGGGAGTAGAATCGAGCTGAAGCATGTTGATGCTTTGAGGTGGTCATTTCTGTGTCGGAAGGCGGCTACGCCTTGCGGGAAGACTTTCACGAGATGTTTCGGGGTGGGTGGTGGAAGCGTTCCCGAGGTTGATCGACTTGTAGCGGGGTGAGGAGCTTGGTCTCCTTTCTTTGTTGCCCTTGGCCTTGGCGGCGCTTGAGGGTATAAGCTTGGCGGCGGCACGGGCCGGTTGCGGCCCAGGGTGGTACTTGGAAGTAGTGATGAGCTACGAGCTCGCTTGGCCGGTGCCTCGTTTACCATGAGCGGGCGGTCATCGAGGGTGACCTTGGTGTTGCGAGAATCGATAACAAGGACGGGATCCTTGGCTTCATCGGGATACACGGAATAGATGATATTGACGAAGTCGTCGTCCTTTACTTGATCGAGAGGGATTCCTCGTTGCGTGAATCACGTGCTTCCAATTATCGAGATAGGCATGCATGCTTGGACGTTGAGCTTGACAATTTCCATGGTATTGGAACCTTGGTCGTAAGTGACACGATCGGAAGGAGTTCCGTCCTCAAAGCGAGCATGTGAATGCGGAGGTGCGCTTGCGGGTGCCGCGTCCTCGACTCCGGAGAGTCAGGATTCATCGTCATCGATCGCTCAATCCAGGTGTAGGGACGTATTGCGTCGGGTTGCGTTCTTTGGAGCGGCTAGGAAAACATCATGCTCTTCGTTGGAGAAGAGGGGTGCGGCGGGTAGTTCCTCGTGGAGGACGTCCCATACAACTTCCATGCATTCATCCGAGAATGACGGTGCTTGTTGACCTTTATCACAAAAACCTCTTCGCTGGCGGGGCCGAGAGAGTTTGTTTGGAGAATGCTTGACAAATCTCCGATTGGAGGCTGGGGGTTTATGTGCCCGTATCATGGCGATATTCGGCGTTTCCTTCCAATGCGCCTCCAAGTGTTGGAAACGGCAGTTGAACTTGATGTATCGGGTTTGCCGAGTGCACTTTGCTCGAGTACGTTTACATAGTTAGCATCTCGGACTACGAGGATTACGATGAGATTTGCCCGGTAGTCCCTTGGTTGATTCGAAGGAGGTAACCCCGGTGCACGAGTGCGGACACGGCAGCTCTTGTCTCGGCTTCGTTTCCTATGAGGAAGCTGTCCCCTCGGATGACCGAGATCTCCTGCTGGTTAATGAACTTGGCCTTGATGGAGAGTGGAAGCTATGGCTTTCATGTGGTGTAGCCAAGGGCGTCCCAAAGAGGCTGTGAACTCGGATGGAATGTCCATCACGTGGAATTTTCTTTGGCACCATTTGGGTTTCGAACCAAAGTTCGAGTCACTTGTCCCGAGGATGGGACGAGACGAGTTGTCGTAGGCCTTGATAGTCAGAGTAGACGGTATCAAATGGCTTTCATGGATGCGGAGAGCTCGCATCATGCGAGAGGAGGACATTAACGGTGACCCGTTATCTACCAATACTCAGGGGAGTGATATGGTGTTGAGTTTGAGAGTGATGTCTGAGCTTCGTTGTGCCCCGAGGCGTCTCTCGGTAAGTCTTCATCACGAGAATGTGATCATCTTTGCCATACGAGGCGGGAGTCGTAGATCTCGTCTCTATCCGTAGAAGGAGAGTCATCCGGCCATCCGTTTCTGTCTTCCTCTTGCGAGGTAAAGCCTTTCTTTGGAACCTCGGGGAGTATGTTGAGGTTGCTGTGGCGGTTGCCGCCCTTAGTTAGCACATTGATCGAGTGCGATTGCCAAGGCGACCTTGATCTTCCTTTACCGGTCCGGGCTCGGAAAATTTGGACAAGTTGAATCTTGGGCGATCCGTGGAGGTTAGGCTTCGGCGCGATAAGACTACCAAGATGCGAGGTATTCCGGTGTTCAGTGCAGATTACGGTTTAATTTGGGCTTTTCGGCTTTCCCTTTATGCGCTCTAGAGGCTGCATGGCTGGAGGCAAGAGGGCTGGGTGGAGTACGGTGCGTAGTAGTCGAACCTCCGGAGGGTTTCTCCCAGTGTACCTACCTTTGGTATCTCCGGCTTCGTATCTTTCTCTCGATTCTTTGTTGAGAGGATTTCTTCTTGTTTTCTCGGAGGATTGCTCGGACGGTTTCTCGAGACTCGTACTCCCGGGCGGCGGAGCGATCACAAACATCGTAGGCGATGTGGACATTAGAGGAGGATCCGGCGAAAGAGGCGGGCGGTTACGTAGCACGCTTCTTGGGCACCCGCTCAATGGAGTTCACATTTGTTATTGTTCGGAAAGGGATTCCGTGTATTGGGCCCACGGGGCGCTCTAACTTGCCTTCTTCTATCAAGTTACGGATTTCGTATCGTAACCCCAAACGGTTGTCGGTGGTATGGCCGTGATGCGATGGAAGGCGCGATATTTGCTCTTGTCCGCATTGGCTACGGGAACTTTGGGTTTGTAATTGGCCACGGGCTTAAGGAGACCCTCCTTGATTAACCCTTCCGGCATCTTGCTCGGTGGCATGTCCAACTTGTCGAAGTGTACGGCAGTACATACGAGTAGAATTGTTGCTTTGCGGGGCCCAGGTTTTACATTACCCATTGTCCACGATGGACGTAGTTGACAGACGTATCTTTCCCTTTGCGGGGCCGGTGCGGGATTGAATGCGGTGTTGAGCGGTATACGTATGGGCTGTGCCGTAGCCAACTTTTCCTTGAGATCCTTCTCGAGCTGTGAGCCGGCATTGACCATGGCCGGAGATGCAGGAAGAAATTGTGGTGATGAGAGTTCGATGGACGGTCTCAAGCAAGACTTGAAGATCCGCATACATTCGTCTTTGGAGAGTGGCTCCATGATTTCGGAGAGTTTCCGGCTCCATCTCTTGTAGAATTCCCCAACACTTTCATCCGCTTTACGCTCGGTGGTGATTAAGTCCTCGCGACTTGTTTCCCACTCTAAGTTGGATGCATGCCGTTCCGGGGAAGATGTTGCGTCTGTTCCCAGTGTGGCGATCCGCGAGCTTGACCCTCGAAACCATCGTAGGCCCGAGCTTTTGAGCGTATCTTTGGAAGTGGTCGGCCATTTCTTGGAGGGTTGCTCCTTTTGCTCTCATGCAGAAACGTAAGTGTCGACGTGCGTTTGAGGACATTCGGTTCCATCGAATCGGTCCATCTCGGCATTACGAACTTGGCGGGGAGGCGTGACCATTCCCGGATACGTGGATTTGAGCGTTTCTGCTTTGAGCTGCTCATGGTGGCTTTCGGGTCTTTCATCTGCTCGACCATCCGAGGCTAAGGTTGGGTCCGGTGGTGGAATGTGAGGCTCGGCGCCGGGTGCTACCACGTGAGCGGTAGTGATTGGAGGTGGAAGGCTTGGTATATGAGAATATACGGGAGCCTTTTACGAGCTGTATCGGGGTTTGTCCCGGTGTTTAGAGATTCGTGTATAGGCAGCGGGACGAACCCGGGAGGGTATTGAGGATATTGGCATCTGAGATGGTCGGCGGTGCTTGTGGTGATATTGAGTGATGGGTGTAGCAGGGGTGACCAAAATTGACGGGGTTGCCACGAGAGGTGGCAACATGGAGCCTAGGTCATTTGTTTCCTTGGTTGGAAGGCATCCCGTAAGTTGGCGGGGAGGAACTGATTGAAGGTTTGGTGAGCTGGTTTCGGGGAATCGTCATCCTCGACCAGGGACAAAAGTACCGTCGGCCCAGGGGATAGGCTGCTATACCTCGCTCATTCGGAAAGGCTGTACCACGAAATTCTGCGATCTTCTTTACGCCTCTTGTGAACCTCACAAGCCCGGATGGCTTCTTCCAATGTCATATACATTACCGGTGGCGGGGTCCTTCCCGTCACGATTTCTCAGTGAGCTAGACATGTCGGAAATTAGGGTGAGGGCGAGGAACCGAAGAAGCTGTACGGCATTGCCGTTGCTTGTGATCTGGCAAGGCGGCGGCCGGAAATCGAACCACTTTACGCTCATTGCGAGGAGGAACGAAAGGAAGGGTTTAGGCCGGAAAAGGGTATTTGGCTCAAGGTTTTCGGGCTTGTGCAATGTGCGATTACCGATTAAAGTTTACTTAAAGCGCGTTTTCTCGAGTCCTAATTGGTTGGAAAAGAGCGTGTCTTCTTTTTCGCAACTAATCCTAGAGCTCTAATCGGTGGATCTCGTCACTACGCTTATAAGCCCCTCGTTTCCATTGTAGATCATCTTTCTCGGGACGGACTATCCCGAGCGAGGTCGATAAGGCAAGCGAGTTCCACCGACAAAGGAAAAAGTGAACTTAAGGCTAGGCGATCACGCAAACTTTCGACGTGTGCGGCGTACGAGCCACGGTCGAGGTCAACGTCCTTAAGTTAAGGCGGGAGTCGTGCCAAAATTTGGGCATGACCTCTCTGACTCGCTTGTGCGAGAGACCTTTAGCTTTTAGCGTTGGCCAAGTTGTGGGTGGCACGGTACATACGGCGAGGTTTGGTGACACGGCGTCACATTGAACCTTCGGGTATATTTTTCGGCGAGCTCCGCGTCAAAGTCAAATTTGAAAAGCTCAAGACTTCGGGTCGGGAATGACCTTTGGTCTAAAACTCTCGAGCTTGACTCGGAGCGGGGCCCGGCGTGAAAAACATACACTTAGGCTTTATGACACGAGCTAAGCCAAAAACCAACCGGGGTCTTGGACAAAGTGTGACACAAAGAGTGCATGGCTTACACGGGCTAGGATGGGATGTTTGGGACGACCCGTGCGCCCCGAAAGGTGTACAGCGAGACCAATCGGAGTGCAGCGATAAGGCCATCCCGGGTTAGGGGTTGTAGTGTGCGGTGTACCGAGGCGGCAAGTGCACGTGAAGTGCGGTGTTCCGAGGCGGCAAGTGCGCGTAGTGTGCGGTCACTAAAATTCTTTTTTTTACGAGTAAAACGAGAGATTTTTCGAATGTGTCTTAAAGAATTTATGATGCACGGTTCAAAAGACTGACATGAAAATCAAACATGAATGGGGATGCACAAACATGGTATGATTTTGGAAAGTTGACAATGTAATGCCTTTTGAAAAAACCGTTCGAGGTTTAAAGGAACACACACACACGAAAACGAGGAAGGGTAAACAAAAGTTTGACCCACGGAAGGCTTTTTAGAAAACAACGGCGGTTTTGAAAAAAGTATCTTTTCCCAGTAGTCGCCAAGCTGAAATTACCGGGTTCGCGCGATGCGGGCGGTTGTCTTTCGCGGGGTGTTGGTGTACGAGACCTCGCTTCATGGGAAGGAACAAAATGAGGAGTCGCCACGCGGTTTTTGTATTTTGAGCCCAAACGTTGAGAAACGGCTATTGTGAAAAGGTGTCGTTTTTATTGGTAGCAAAAACTTAGGAAAAGGCTTTTTTTGAAAAAGGGGATCATTTTTATTGGCAGCAAAAACGAGTAAAAAGCTTTTTAGTACCAGAGATTGTTAGGTTCGGAGGTCAAGTTACGTTTCGGGTAGAGTATTACGAGATCGCAGAAACGCCTCGCATGACGAGTCTTTCTACCTTTCTCGAAATCGTGTGTGTGTGTGTGTGTGTCTTTTGAAATGGGGGCTTGAATGACAAGCTTAATCTTGGTTTGAATGTCAAACGTTGATTAGGTGACTTTGTTTGAAAAGACGAGCGTTTGAATGACAAACGTCGGTTTGAGTTTGAAATGAGCGTTTGCGTGGCAAACGTCGACTTTGAGTTTGAAATGAGCGTTTGCGTGGCAAACGTCGATTTTGAGTTTGAAATGAGCGTTTGCGTGGCAAGCGTCGATTTTGAATCATACGAGTCATTGTTAACGATTTTACGGGAAAAATGCGTATTAAATGATTTTAAGTATCAAATGGCGGCTTTGACTTTGAGTTTGAAGATGAGCATTCGGAGGCCGAACGTCATTTCGCGCGTTTTGAAAGAGAGTTCGACGGACGAACTCCGGTTTTGAACCGGGCATTACATTGTTAACGATTTTTACGGGAAAAATGCGTATTAAATGATATGCGATCAACGAATCGGGTTGCGACTCGGACTTTTGAAAAGTAAATACTATCACAATCCAAACGGATCGGACTTGTAAATGACAGTATTTAAAGCGGTGTCAACGGAATCAAACGATCCGGATTCGTAAATGACGATCAACGAGGCCAAACGGCTCGGAATTGTAAATGACGATCAACGAGGCCAAACGGCTCGGAATTGTAAATGACGATCAACGAGGCCAAACGGCTCGGAATTGTAAATGACATGAAAGTAAACGGAACGGGGTCGGAACGCCGTTTTAACCCGTGATTACTTCTCTTACGGAAGAGAAGAGGATCGAGGGCTAAAACGTATCGGACCCCGTTAGACGGAAGCGTCTACATTTTGATAACGACGTTCGAAAGCTTGATTATAGCGGCGGCGCGTAAGCCGAGACGGAACGGAAGATTCAGAGAGAGGGAGTTATACCTATGGCTAGGGTCGACTCCTTTGGCTCGGGAGGTGTGCACGGGACACGGAAAGTTATTCGAAAGGTTGTTTCGAAGTTGTAGGGTGCGTATTTGATCGAAATACGAAGGTTTCACGCGAATCGAGACAAAACGGGAGCTCGGGAGGGGTGAAAACCAGTTTGGACCGTGGGGTATGTGAATTTTTGGTGTAAATTCCTCCTCTCTTGCCTTTGACAGCAACTTCTATTTATAGGGTGAAAATTGCAGTAGGAGTCAGTAGGACTTGGGTGAATTTCGGGGTTTTGGGGATTTTGGAAATACAGGGGGACTTCTTTGGCAATTTCGGGAAAAGTGCACGGTGAGTCCGGGGACTAGGCTTGCAAACCGGGGTATTTTGGTCTTTTGGCCTTGATTTGTGATTGACGAGTGACAAGAGGGAGGTGGCATGCGGGACACGTGTCTGTGACTCACCGAAGTGTGGGAGTTCGTTCCCGGTCCCGGTTTTGTCCGTTTTTAAAATAACGATCAGGAAATGTGAAATGCCCCCGGAAAGTGCCGGAAAATGCGTTTTTCAGGGAAAGCCATACTTTTACGTGAGATGTCACGTGCTAAGTACGGTTCGACGTCGGGATGCACGGGGCAGTCCCGGGACGTCTCGTTGGCACAGCAACGGGGAGTTTAACGAGTTCCGGTTAACCTGGAGCGGGCCAGTTAACGGATTTCGGTTAACTTTCTGACGGATTTGGACGATCCGGATTTGGGTACTTACACATGGACCACTCCTCCTGTGTGTCACCCAAGAAAGGGCCAGAGAGTTGATGACTGAAGTCCACAATGGTCCCTGCGGTCCTCATATGAATACCAGAGCATTGATGCAAGTGATCCTCAGAATGGGTTACTATTGGATCTCCATGGAGACAGACTGTGTCCAGCATGTCCGAGCGTGTGACAAATGCCAACGGTTTGCCAACCTTAACCATCTCCTGCCTCATGACCTATACTGCATGACGACTCCTTGGCCGTTTGCAAATTGGGGTATTGACGTGATAGGGAAGATAACCCCGGCAGGAAGCAATGGGCATGAATTCGTGTTAGTGGCAGTCGACTACTTCACAAAGTGGGTAGAGGCAAAGTCTTACAAGGTCCTCACTTCCAGAAAAGTGGCCCAGTTCATCAAATAAAATATTATGTGCAGATATGGGGTGCCCAATGAGGTCATTTCAGATAACGGGTCGCACTTTGAAGGGGACTGCGATAGATTGCTGTCAGAATTCAGAATCACTCACCACAAATCATCCCCATACAGACCTCAGACTAACGAAGCCGTGGAAGCTGCCAATAAGACGCTCGAACGGATCATCCGGAAAATGGCCACCCATGGTCGTGACTGGCCTGAAAAGCTACATCTGGCACTCTGGGGCTACAGAACGTCTGTCAGAATAGCTACGGGAGAAACTCCCTTTGCCCTAACCTACGGGATGGAAGCAGTGTTGCCAGTGGAGTTGGAAATCCCATCACTAAGGGTCCTCCTGGAAAACAGTGTCAACGAAGTAGAGTGGCTACGCAGCCGGCACAATGAATTGGCCCTGCTCGACGAAAGAAGGCTAAAAGCCATGGAGCACGCCCGAGACTACCAGAGGCAAATGGCCAGGGCATTCGACAAAAAGGTCAAGGCCAGGGACATCAAAGAGGGTGATCTAGTGTTGAAAGTGAAGCCCCCTACCAGAGACAACCCCCCGGGAAAGTGGGAACCCATTTGAATCGGCCCGTATGTGGTGCAGAAGATACTATCGGGAGGAGCAATGAAGCTTGCAGACCTGGACGGCAATCCCTTTGTCCACCCAGTCAACGGTGATAAGCTCCGCAGGTATTATGTCTAAAAGAAAAAAAATAATAACATAAAAAAAAATCTTAGTGCAAAAAGAGTAATACCCAGCTAGGCTGAAAAAACTCAAAAATGGCAGTCTAGGCAAAAAACAGGGTTGCACATGAAAAAAAAAGAAAAAGAAAAACAAATCTTACTGCAAAAAGAGTAATACCCAGCTAGCCAGAAAAATCCAAAAAGGGCGGTCTAGGCAAAAAACAGGGTTGCACATGAAAAAAAAAAAGAAAAGAAAAAAATCTCAGTGCAAAAAGAGTAATGCCCAGCTAGGCTGAAAACCCAAAAAGGGCGGTCTAGGCAAAAAAACAGGGTTGCACATAAAAAAAAAAGAAATAGAAAAGAAAAAGACCAAAAGACCTAATCCCGATAGTTCACCAGAATGAACTACGAAGACCTGAGCCCCTTAGTCTTTCTTGTAAAAGGGGAACGTAGGCAGCCAGCAATGGTTCGGTCTAAACAATAAATAAGACAATAAAAGTTTCCATGAAATATGTCTTATAATTTCTAAGATAATATCTCTTGTTCATTAAAAGTTAAAAACTTCTTGATGAGTTCAAGCACGGTCTACTCTTGACTCTGCTAACCTGCTACAAAGATCTAAAATATAATAAAATGCCTAATAAACTATTGTGTTTGCAAATGGCAATAAGGGAATCCTAAGAAAAGATCTATCAGTTGTCATTTACTGAGTCTTCTTTGGTCTTCTTCCCTTTACCTCAACCCCGTCGAGTGTTCTTCCTCTTCTTTTCTAAGATGTCGGTCTCTCTCATCCCGACCTCAGGTATCCTCACTGGAGCCTCCATCAAACCCGTGTCAATAAGTGCCCTTTCAACCCGGGCACGAGTCCGCACTTCCTCCCTTTGAGCCTCAGTCAAGGGAGCGACTTCCGAAAGCCTCTCGTATCGAGCCTTCATATCCCTAATAAGGTCACCCGAGTGATTGTGGCGACTCGCCTTGGCTTCAGTCTCCCTCAAAATCCTGCTCGAGTCGCAGTCAGCCCCCAATAAAGCCTGACGTCTCTCTCCCAGAATGACCTGAGTCGCTCCCATCTCCCTCTTGTACCAATCCAAGTAGGCAGTAGTCAGAATGGTACTCTTCCTGCTCTTGAGAATGGCCCTGGGTGGGAAAGCAGTATATGTCCAAGCCCTTGAGAAGAATGAGAAGCTGGCTGGATCCCTCATGCCTAAAGATACCACCTCCATGGTACGAATGTCCTCCCAATCGCCCAACGGCTCCTGTAAGGCCCCGAACTGCTTGGATACCAAGCAGGATATGTAGAAGGATGACCAAGAAAGCCCTGGAACCCTCACCACATAGGACTCCTGAAATGTCCTCCGGGTCTGCAGCCTCCAATGAGGTACCCACCAATGAATATCCAAAGTGGATAACCTAGCCGTCATCAGCTCCCAGCTACGCTGGTCCTGCTGCCTAGGTGCACCCCTATGGGAAATCACCCAGGGGCACTAAGTAGGCGAAGCCCCTGGCAAAGCCCCAAGCCTCTCCTGTAGCCACAAAGTCAACACAGCCGGGCTCCCAGACCTCATGAAATGGTCTCCCCTAGCCATCTTGTCAATGCCATGCAGGGTCTCACCCAAAACCAATGGGACAATGTTTTTCCCAGCCCTGCAATCCCTGACCATATCCAAGAGGCCACCATGACAAATCCCCACAGACTCGGCCGTGAACAAAGACGAGAACACACAAAGGATAAAGGCATCCATAGCCACAGTGGTCGTAGCCGTATCCGGGAACCCAAACCTGCCCGGGATATCAGAAAGGTCAATCCGATCAGGGGCTACCATCATCCCCTCAGCCTCTCCCAGAGAGATTTGCAGAAAAGATGCCAACTTTACTGCTACCGGCACGTCTTCGATCAGAGGAATCAATACAGCTTCAATTTCTGGACCCCCAATCAAGGCTCGGAAGTCTTCATAGGTTGGGACGAGCTCGTTGTAAGAAAAGCAGTGAACATGTCTCCGGACGTCCCAAAACCTTGCAGCGGCCCTCAAAAGGTCCCTATCGGGTGGGAGATTCTTAAAATGCTATAAAGACTTGATCTTGAAGGTGGTATCAAACAGCCTCTTGTTGGATTGAAAGTTATGCCTCATCCAAGATTGAAGATCTGACATAAAATGGTCTCTTTTCCCCTTTTGCAATCTAACGGGTTTCTCCATTGCAAGGTGATCAAAGTTGATGTCTTTTGGTCAAAAATATGCTCTGGGATCAGTTGGGACAAGTTCAGGGAGAAAATGAAATGAAATGGCCAAGCCTTGGTTTTATTTTGAAAAAAAAACCAGTTCAGACAGAACTGTCAGCCGCACGGCTTCATTTTCCCCAGATCCTGGCCGGACGGCCTCATTTGCCATCTGCAGAAAAAAAAATCTGCAGCAATCAAAGTTGCTGCCCAAGTGGAGTTCTCACCCCACTTTCTCAACAAAACCTGTACAAAAACATGTCCAAACACCAACCATACAGTTATATGTCATCACAAACCATTTTGGCTCAGTTTCAGCCCCATTTTCAAGCAAAAAACTGCCCCGAGGCTCAAGTAATATGCAAATTCATAAAGCATAAAATAGAAAAGCAAATAAAATACCATTACATTGTTTTCACCCTATTGGCGCCCAAATAAAATGAGAAACAAATAAATTGTGCATAAAAAGTGATCATTGTTTGTTTCCTTCCTCCTAGATCAACCCTAAGAATCCTAAGCCTCCGACTCCTCATCGTCGCTACTCAGCTCGTAGAAGCTAGGATCCTTCATCAAGTCCTCGGCGTCACTCACGTCCGAAAGTTTCACATTCACGTGCTCGTACTCTGCTAGCTGCTCCAGGATGCCGGTGTTGGGTCCCTGTCCCCGAGGCATGGCGCTAGAAGAATACTCTGAGGCTGATGAGGTGGATGTTGTGCTCCCAACGTGCCTTCTTTTGTGCACGGGCTCCTACACATTAGCCCCAGCCCTGGAAGAGCATGCCAACTTCCTCAGAAGGGACCGGCACACGTCCTTCCAGCCCCTGTTCTGCCGTACCAATCCATCGTATGAGCGAGCAGGAACCTGAGAGAAAAGAAAAAGAAAACTCAGAAAATCTCAAGAAACTCTCAGAATTGCAGAAAGCAAATAAATCCGGAAAAGGGAAAAGACCCTAAAGGTACTCACAGTGCTGTCAGGCGGCAGAGTATACCGGGGCTCCTTCGTGTCAGGAACGGGAATCATGAACCTCCTCGATACCCCGTTCACCACATAGGAAATATGAGCAGGAGGCATAGGCGGGTTAGTAGGCTCAGCTTCCTCGTACCCCTGAGTGACAGCCAGCTTCACTAGCTTTTGTCGCATCCTCAATCGCTGCTCCACGAAGGTGGCATACGGGGTAGCCAAGTCAAAATACTCCTCGGCCGCCACGCCAGCCTGGTACCTAGCAATATCATCCTCTGACCAGTCCCTGGGCTGCAGCATCCGTGCTGGAGGATCGTGAGGAGTGATGGCATCCAAGGGAGGAACATGGCCATGCTGCCTAGAAAAACGATCCCCCAGGTAAATGACATCACATGTCAAGCCCGTAAGCCACCTCCTCTGCCTAGTCACCTCCACGACATCCCCTAGCAGCACCTCCGGGTACCTCCCCCATGGGTAGAAGTCAACTCCATCATGTCCATCCCTGTTGATGACCGGTCTAACCATCTTGTAGTCAAAAGTGATCCGGGTCTTCCCGGTAAACTTGTCTCTAGCATCTCCCCTCCAACGGATCATGGCCGGGAAGGTCTCTGGATCACTCTGCTGGTTCCACGGAAAGAACCCAATCACCTCACAAAACCAGACCTGCATGTTCAGAACAAAAGGGTCATTTTCTCTCATAAAAGTCTCAAGACAGAAAGTAAAAGAGAGAAAAGAAAGTGAGACTACCTCGAGAGCAAAAGAGAAGCAGTCCATAGAGGCAGCCTTGTTCAGACTGTACATGTCCAAGGAGAAGTAAAGCTCCGCCAATCCGGCCTCCCCCAAAGAGATCGCCCCAACCTCGTCCAAATTCTCCAAAGAATCAAGTAAATAAACCATAGCCAGCGTCCCAGAGTTCGGAAAGATAGTGACCGATAGCATCAACCACAAGAAAGCTCTCACGAGCTGGTGGGAGGTCACCTCATTGTCGGCAAACCCCTGCATACACTCCTGGACTGCCACCTCCACATACCTAGTCTCCATCCCGAGCCCCTTAGGACGGAGGTCAAACCCAACCAGAGCCCTGAACTCCTCTGCCGTGATATGGTCCCTCCAAGTCACAGGCCTCCCAGTGAACTGCAGGCCAGTGATAGCACTGAAGTCGGCAGGCGTCACCGTAATCTCCCCCCAGCTAAGGTGAAAGCTGTGGGTGGTGTCCCACCAGAACTCTGAGAGGGCCTGAACTAGCCCCTTACTCTTGGAGGTCAGATGGATACCTTTGCCAATGGCATCAATAAACAGATCTAGGCCGGTAGCCATCACCAGCTGCTTGGGGTTCACCCCATCTTTCTCAAAGTTGGGCATCCTCTCCCATAGTTTCACTGCAACCTCAGAAGGTCCCCTAGACTTGTTCTCCTGTAGGAAACCACAACAAAAACGTGTCAGCCCTTCATCTCATTTCAAAATCATGCATATATTCAAAATGTGCACATATTCTCAAAGAAAAGCATTCATAAGAGATTTCTAGCATCTTTTGCCTAGAAAACATGTCTTTCATCACTTGAAACACGCCGTGTCGAGCACATTGCTCTCCTAAATAACAAAAATTCCAATTTTCAACATTCTTTGCACATAAGCATTAATTTTTCAAAAAATGGCATGCACGAATCCTTTTCATCGTCCAAATGTCCGTTTTCTCACTTATGGTCAAGAATTGACCTAGTTCTAGCGCATGCAAGGACTCCGTCACATTTTAGACATTATTTTTCTTACTTTATTTTCGGAAAATGGGTAATTCTCATTATTTTTCGAATAAATCACACATGCATGTTCATTTGTGTCCTTAGCCGCATAGGTTAATCATCCAAATCCCAAAATCATCAACAAAAATCCTAGGAAAATTCGAGAAATTCATAAAAAATTGGGTCAAGCCCTAAGTCAATCAAAATTCAATCAAAATTGATGGAATCAAGCAAATCAAGAATGCTTACCCCAACCGATTGAGGTTTCGTTGATTTGTGTTCTCCCCTACCGGGATAAAGCTTCGATGGAGGCGTATTGAAGTCATACTTCCTCTTTGTCTGAACGAGCTCCCTCCTCCTCCTTCTAGCGGCTTCGGATATGTTCCTCCGTGCTTGCCTAGGCATTGGGTTCCCTTTCGGATCCATCTTGATCAATAGAAGCAAGGGAATTGAAGGATTTTAAAAATTCTCTCTCTCCTCTCTTTCTCTTCCTCGGCAGCAAGTGGGCGGCAATGGTGCCCAATGCCCGTTCAATTCCAGTTTTAAATAATCTGGTGAAAATCAACTTCTAGCCGGACAGCCTCTCTTGCCCTCATCTCATGCCGGGTGGCCTCTTTTGCTCTGAGCAGAAAATTACACTTATGCCCCTGGACTTTCCACTTAGGCATATAATTCATGTTATCTTTTAACTAGAATAACGCTGTTTTCCCAAAGGATATCCATTATCTCTAAGGAAATAGACTTTCCTCCCGAGTCGCCTCCGTTACTTCAGTTATAACGGAATAGCGCTAGGTGACAACCTCCGAATTGTCAAATTCTTCAAACTTTAGCTACCTCTATCTCACAGATTGAAAAGTACGCTCAAGTTCTCCAAACTTTAGCTACCTCTATCTCACAGATTGAGAAGTACGCTCAAGTTCTTCAAACTTTAGCTACCTCTATCTCACTGATTGAGAAGTACGCTCAAGTTCTCCAAACTTTAGCTACCTCTATTTCACAGATTGAGAAGTACGCTCAAGTTCTCCAAACTTTAGCTACCTCTATTGAGAAGTACGCTTAAGTTCTTCAAACTTTAGCTACCTCTATCTCCTCGATAGTGATGTAAGCTTTAGTCAATCAGGTGACAACCTCCATTAATTGTCAATCAGGTGACAACCTCCATTAATTGTCAATCAGGTGACTCCTCCATTAATCGTCAAAACCTCAAGGATCCTAGACATTGTTCCTAACTATCTAGTGAGATTTGAACTACAACCAAGGCTTGATTCCTCCGAGATACGTAGGTAGCCTTCTGAAGGTCCAGCCATCCGACCGCAGTGGTCACCCTCTTCCTTCATCACTCCTCAGTGGTGAGGCAGCCTTTCATAAAAGGTCCAGCCATTCGACCGCAGTGGTCACCCTTGTCATTCATCACTCCTCAGTAGTGAAGTAGTCCCTCATAGAGGCCCGAATATCCAACCACATCGATAACTTCCTTCATCTACCGTATCCCCAGTAGGATCTGTCACTTGACCTCCCAGGTCACTTTCCCTTCTATTTCTCTAGCAAAAGACCAGTTTCTCTTCGCCATCCCCCTGCGGATCTTTCTCGAACTATGGCCTGGCTTGATTCCTCCGGGATACGTAGGTAGCCTACACTAGGTTCAACCAACTTGTCACATATGACACCCCTTTCCCCAGCGGATCATTCCCGAACTACGATTATGGCTTGATTCCTCCGGGATACATAGGTAGCCTTCCAAAGGTTCAGCCGCTCGACCACCTTGGTCACCCAATCCGTCTCGGCATTCGCCAGATCGAATTATTTTCTATCGACAATCCCACTCGCCCTGCAAGTGACGTTGCCGAGGGGCTTCTGTAAGTACCCAAATCTGGCTCATGCCTTCCGGTAAAGTTTCCCGGCAATTTCCCGAACTTTCCTAAAGCTCAGGGGCAATTTGGGAATTTTCTATAACCTTCCAAGGGGTGAAGGACTGGCTAGGAATTAAAATTCCATGTAGTCCTTCGTTGGAAAAGACCTTCTAGAAGGCCACCTTGCATGGTTCTAGAAATAAGCTGAGTCATAAAGGGATAAAACCGCATGGCCTCATTTGCCTTGGGGTTACAGCCGTACAGCTTCATTAGCCACTGCCAGAGTGCCTATAAATAGAGGCCTCCTCTACTCATTTTGAAAAGGGATTTTGGGAGTAGTGTCACTCTGCCAAAATATCACCACAAAATTCCAGAGAGCTGAGAGTGTCAAAAACCACCTCCCTCCTCTTCAAAACCATCCAAAGTTGGTCCTTCCCTAGGCAAACTTCAAGTAGATAGAGGGACACCACCATTGGTAACCTCTCCTCTCCTTTTTCTTGAAAATATACTTGTCTTTGTGTGATATATTGCTCCTTGCTTTTTTTTTTATTTACTTGATATTTGATATATTGTTATTAAAGATCCCATCTTTAGGCATGTAAATCATACATCCCCATTTCCCCTATCACATAGGATCCATGGAAGATCCAACCCAAGGATGAACAAATAAGACCTCAAAAAAGGCTTGTTCTAGGGTGGATCTCTAACATGGTGATGTGAAAAGTAGCATCCTTTGCACTTAAATATCATCTTGGCATATAAAGTAGCATCCTTTGCTTATGAAATGTCATCTTTATATATAAAATGTCATCTTTTTCCATAAAAATGTCATCTTTATGCATGCATGTCACTTCCCCCTTCCCATAGACCTTGTTTCCAAGGATTGTCCACCTAAAAGGTTCATAAAGGACATAGGAAACCATAAAGGTCCTTCCTTTTCATTCCTATCCTTAGCTTGCATCATGTTCATTACATATGCTTACATAAAAATGTCATCTTTAGCTTAAACATGCATCCCCCATGTCCCTCATTGTTGGATCTCTCTCCTAGGATTGCCTAGTGACCTTCTTAAGGCACAAAAAGGCATAGGATGAGTATAAAGATCCAATCTTTATACCCCCTCTCTAGTCCTCCTTGGTACTTGAAGCATCTCTTGGAGCGAGATGGTGTAAAGGTCCTATCTTTACATCATTTCTTCCATCTAAAGATGCCATAGATGGATTCTCCTTTAGAAAAGGATGAGCCCTAGCCACATATCTCCAATCATCACTTGAGACGAGCATAAATATCCCGAAAAAGTCCAAATCGTCTCAAGATGTAGGATTGATAGGCAAAGGTCATTCCTTTCTAAAGAGTCTCACCCTTGGACTATAAAAATGGTGTCCCTATCTTGATCACGTGTGACCCAAGGTCTCATCATGATGATCATATGTCCAAGATGAGAACGGGACCAAAGTCCCGAACACACAAAAATCCAAGGAATCCCGAGATATAACCAACTCATGGTTTATACGTCCGGAAGACCACTTGGAACATTCCCTCCTTTTTCAAAGCACACATCCCACACACGAAAACACTAAGGCAATCATGAAAATCGGATCTTGGAAGACTTGCTTCCGCAAGGCTCTTTGGGTGAACGACGATTCGTTCTTCCCAAAGGGTAACTTAACCTCCGGACCCAAATCCTTTTTTTCAAAGTTTTGAGGAAATCAAAATGGTGTGGCGACTCCGTTTTTCAATTTAAATTGGACGTTTCCAAACTGATGTGAGGCGGTGATCCCCCTTACACGAGAAAGTGGTTCCAAAAAATAAATAAACAAAAAGGGAGCCGCTTATCTTGGGCACCACATTCACAGAAGTGAAGCCCGTTCCGGCCATGCTGGGAGCTAATGGGACCAGGGTTCTTGTAGGTTTCATAGTCTTGTGTCGTAGCTTAGGTTACGAGCCTACCCAAGCCAACTTTCATCACTTCTTCAATATTGGGTACGTCAAGAGTTCAAGGCTCCTAGTCATAAGGAGTGACTCTACAAAGCCGAAAATTATTCTCCCAATATCCAGCAAGGTAGGAGCTGGGACAATCATGTGATTAGGGTAGAAAGCCGACGTGGCTGGGAGTTCCTCTCTCCTGCTGACGTGTCGTCTATGTCTAGTTAGGTGCAGAAGTATGGGTGGACTAAGGACTTGATCAAGCGCCTCGAGGAATTTTTTGAAGTCGGGTTCCTTGACTGGGCTGCCTTGGAAGCCGATGAGCGCTATTATGTCCAGGCAGGCATGATGCCGGGACCGAAGGACGGGGTGGTTCCCCTCGTCACCGTTAAGAGGGGGAGACGATTCAATGACTGGAGGACCCATCCCGGTCTTGTCTTTCATGATGAATGCGAGGGTTGCAAGCTCAACCCTAAGGATCAATGCCTTAGGGAAACTGACATCGCAGGATGTAATTGCTTTATCATTGCCTTTGATACTTGTGTTTTTTACTCTGTTTTAATCCACTTCGTAATGTGACCATCTCTTCCTTGTATTTTGCAGACTTAACCCCCGAGCAAGAAGCGGAGTTAGCCATGGAACAATTGAGTGTCGTTGATCTGATCAAGAAGAGGAGGCGTATGACCAAGATCTCGGCCTTAACTGATAGGAAGGACGAGGCCAACTGTCGTAACCTTCTTTTGAATACCAAGGGAGATCAACCTCTCCCTATCAAGTTACGAGGGGAAGTTGTTGACGCTAAGGAAGGGGCCTCTAAAGGCCGGGTTAATCCATCAACTGTCGAGGGGCATAGCCCCCATGTTGATGTTACTTATTTGGAGACTGAACCTCCGTCGGCCAAGGACAATGATCTTGTCCAGCGGCATTCAGGCTCGAAGAGGCCCCAAGGTGCTTCTTCCGAGGAGCCCTTAGCTGAACGGGCTGCTGTGGAGTCCTCGAATCCTCAAGCTCGTCCTGCCCTCACCGTCCAAACCTTCAAGTCTTATGAAGATGCCGAGGAGCTTGCCTGGCGAATGGTGGCAAATGTTCCAGCTCTGAGGGGCATCCCTTTGCAGAACAGGGAGGGTGCCCTTGTGAGACTGGGCCGAGCTCCCGTTTAAAGGGCCTTGGACGAGGAGGCTTATTAGAAGCTTATTCGAGACAAGCCAAGCAAGGAGAACTTGCTATGTCGTAAGGGACTTCTGATTGCCGAGGTAACTATCTCGTATCCTTAGTCTCGTATCTTTTGATCTCGTAACTTTGTACTTGATAGAATATCTGACAGATTTATCTTGCAGCTTGCTACCGTGATGGCCTACGAGAAGGTCCTGGCCAAGGCTTCGGATAAGCAACTGTACGAGGTTAAGGCCACCCAGAAGAAGGGTGAGATTGAGAAGGCACTTTGGCTGAGCTGTTAAAGGTCAAGGACGCTGAGCTTGAAGCTGCCCAGGCCAAAGTGGAGGCCGAGGTGAAGAGGACCGAGGAGGCACGAGTGAAAGCTGAGGAGCATCTCCGGCTAAAAGATGTTGAGTTGGCCGAGGTGGAAAGGCTCAAAGCCGAGGTCCAGGTGAGGGTCGAGGAGGTTGAGGCCAAGTTTCGGGGTCTAGAAGCCACCTTTCCTTCAAGGGAAGAGGAGGCCGTTGTCCGTTTCAAGGCCAGCCGGGCCTTTCAAGATGTCGTGGACGAGAAGACGGCCACGATGTTTGAGGACGGCTACTTGCATCTGGCTCGCCGTCTTCTGGCCGATCCTTCTACTGGTCTGGATATGAAAGCCATTGCTAGGCTGATCAGCCGAGGTCAATTTGACGAGGAGGATAGGGCCCTCCATCATCTCGTCCCTTTTTCTGAGTACAACTTGGGAATAATGGCCAGGGAGGATGCTCGAGCTGGCCTAGAAGCTTGGGTTCCCCCTCTGTTGATCCTGATAATCTCCAAGCCTTAGCGGAGATGTTTGAGGCCAAGGAGATGGGGGACGAGGCCGAGGGTGGTGCTACCAAGGAGACTCATGCACAAACTGAACAGACCACCCCTCCTGCCACTGATGCTGCCACTGAGGAATTCTTAGAAAAACCCTTTGAGGACGTTCAGACTTAGGATTTTCTTTTTCTTTTTGTTGTAATAGTGTTAGGACTTGTAATTTCCTTTTGAATATCAATGAAAAGTCCTTTTGTTTCAATTCATGTCGTGTTGTTTTAATGAATTGTTTGGGGGCTCGTCTGTGGGCACTGTACAAGCACAAGTCTTGCTTATTAGAGGAAGTCGATGAAGGTTCCTCGTCCCTTGTATATAAGACGAGTCATTAGGCCGAGGTGTGGTTCCTCGGTCTCGACTGAACCTCAAGTCGTTTTAGCCGAGGAGGGCTCATCGACCTTGACTGTTGGGTGATTTTCTTCTTTTTAGTCTCCTTATGCCGAGGAAGATGACTCGTGCATAGGTTTTAGACGTGAGGCCTGCAGTCGTTGCGATAAGGTGTTTCCTTGCTCGGACGTGAGGCAAGTCAATAGGCCGAGGAAAAGTCCTCGATTTTGACTGTTTGAACCTTGTAGTCATTGAATCGAGGCGGACCCTCGTTAAGACGTAAGGTAAGCCAGTAGGCCGAGGAAGAATCCTCAGTTTTGGCTGTTAGGAGCCTATAGTCATTGAGTCGAGGCGGACCCTCGTCAATACGTAAGGCATGTGTTTTTGAAGAGTCGGGGATAAGATCCTCATCTTCCAGTGTTTGTGTCAGTAGTTGGTAGTTGCCTTGTATGTTGGAAGAAGTTACTTTCATAAACTGGAACTTGATTACATCGAACTGCAATCCTACCAAACTAAGAAGTAAAAGACTGAAAACTGGAAACTAATCTATTACAAAATAATATAGACTAATATTAATGATAATATTTTCGAAGATTGTCGAAATGCCATGGATGCTTGAGCTCCTTCCCCTCCTTAGTCTTCAATCTGTAGGTCCCTTCACGAATGACTTGAGTGATGATATAGGGACCTTCCCAATTTGGGGAGAGCTTGTTTTGTTCTGCCTTCCGACCAGTTGCTTCAATTTTTCTAAGTACCCAATCGCCTACTTGGAATACTCTTCTGAAGACTCTCTTGTCATGATATGCCTTGGTCCTTTGTTTGTAGTTTACCATCCTCATCTGCGCAGCTAGTCGTTTTTCATCTATCACGTCTAGGTCTAGGAGTCTATTAACCTTGTTGACTTGCTCATCATAATGGAAATTTCTCACAGTAGGGATGACCATTTCAGCTGGTGTCATAGCCTCAGAACAGAAGGTTAATGCGAATGGGGTTTCCCCGGTTGGCCCCCGGGTGGTTGTGCGAACAACCCATAAGGCTAGGGGAAGTTCATCCAACCATCTACCCTTGCGTCCTTCAAGGTTCTTAGTAAGGGCTGTTAGGACCAGTTTATTGGCAGCCTCTGCTTGACCGTTACCTTGGGGTCTGCTAACTGAGGACTTTGCGTGGCGGACTTTGACTCTTCCCAATTCTGTTGTAAATGCTGTAGAAAATTGGAGTCCATGATCGGAAACAATTGTGTGGGGGAGGCCAAATCGACACCAGATTTAGTCGTGGACAAAGTTGATTGCGTTCTCTTTCGTTATCTTGGCCAATGCTTTCGCTTCTATCCATTTGGAAAAGTAATCAACAGCTACTATCACGTACTTGCAATTACCTCGGGCGAGAGGGAAGGGTCCGATGATGTCGATCCCCCACATATCAAATGGCCACGTAGGTATTACAAGTGTCTGCTCCACTGCTGGTAGTCTAGGAATGTCAGAGAATCTCTGGCACTTGTCACATTTTCTAACATAGGCGTGCGCGTCCTCCCTAAGGTTTGGCCAATAATAACCTAGCGAGATGATCTTGTCAGCTAAGGTTCTGGCCCCAGGGTGTCCGCCGCAAACAACTTCGTGTACTTCTGCAAAGAGGTTCTCAATTTCCTTAGGATAGACACACCTTAGCTAGGGCTTGGTGAAAGATCTTCGGTAGAGGACTCCGTTCATCACAACGAACCTTGGTGACCTCTTCTTGATGAGTTTGGCTTATGCTTCATCTTTCGGGAGTTAGCTCTTCTCGATGTAGTCTATGTAGTCATTGATCGAGCATCTCTCTTCTCCATCTAGGAGCATGATTTGTAATCTTTCATACGCAGGTTCCTCAGCAAAAACTACGTATGGATTGGTCTTAGACTTAGACACATCCATAGTTGCTAGTTTAGATAGAACGTCTGCGATTTGGTTGTCTTCCCTGCCTAATTGTTTGATTTCAAAAAATTCCATCTTCTTTGTCATGTCTATGACAAGGTCTCTATATTTGACAAGGGTGGGATCTTGGGTGTTATACTCTCCCTTTACTTGTTTGACAACGAGTTGGGAGTCACAGAATGCCGCCACCTTAGTTGCTCCGTAGAAGGAAGCCAACTCAATAACAAATATTAGAGCTTCATATTCAGCTTGATTGTTAGAGGCAGGGAACTTGAATCAGATAATGTCTTGCATGGTGTACTCTCCTTTCGGACTTTCCAGTACAACTCCAGCTCCTCTTCTTTCCTTTGTAGCCGATCCGTCCGTGTACAAGATCCAACAATTGGATTGGAGATCGATGGGAGACTCTTCCTCTTCCGCAGTGTTTTGCTTACGGGAAGTGGGGAGGTGTTCACCCATGAAGGCGGTCTCAAGCATGAAGACAACCAAGGGCTGTGCCACTGTGAGTACCCCGATCCGAACCCATGATTTGGATCCACTTTAATTAAAATTTTGGGTTATATAATTGCTAAAAGGAAATATTTAGTCCAAATATTCCAGCAGCCCATCAGTCCATTGGGCCTGCCAAGCATTTGGCCCAATATGGCCAAAAGGAGTACGCTGTCGTCCGACATAGAAGTCACTAAGGCGGTTTAACTGCCCTTGTCGTGCGACATAAGACTCCCCATCAGCCTGCCTATAAATACAAGGCATGGCTGATTATTTTAAAGGACTTGGGAGTGAATATTGGGGAGGATACCAGGAATATAGGGGAAACTCTGTCCAAATAGAGTCTCTCTCTCTCTCTCTCATACACACACTCACCTCCCTCCTCACACACACACACTTCAAGGCCAAGACCTAAAGAAGCTTCCTTTGTTGGTATATAGAAGGGGTAGACACCATACTATTGGTGATCTCACCTTGTGGACTACAATAGGTAGCCACTAAACCCTTCTCCCTCTTTAAATAAAGACTTTAATACATTATAATACAATGAATGCTTACTTGCCTTAATATTATGTAGAAATTGGGATTTTTTCATGATAAAGGTGGTGGAGAAGTGAATCTTCAATATTCACTTCTCCCCACCTCAGATCTGGACATTTGGTCATCTTAGGATCAATAAAGGTTCAATCTTTACGCATTTGCATCGAGTTAGGAGGAGATGGCTACTTCAAAGTGGCCAAAAATATGTGATTCATCACATTTGGTCACTAAAGCCATGTGATCCTCCCATAATACTACTATATTATTGTTATATTACTGTTTACAGTAGTTAAATATGCTTGGTTTGCCTTGAGGAATAAAGGGAAAACAAACAGACTGAAGGGCACATAAATGGCCTATCTATGTCGGACGACACAGGACTCCATGGAGATCCTGTGTCATACGACATGGAGATCCCCGAAGGCTGTAAAGCAATTCTTGGACTTCAGATCTGTCCAGTTTATTCCCTTTGCAACTCAGAGCTTTCTTAAGCATTCTCGTGGCTCATAAGCCACTATTTGAGTGCCTACGATCTGTTTAGGTGCGATTTATTGGAGGCGGATCATCATATGACATGGATAACTTCAGATGTTCCATGTCACATGACATCCATATCGTTCAAAGTCTATCGTGACTTTGTCCACTCCCGTCAATCCCAAACTGGGCTTAGACCTTCAAATAGTGTCTTGAATGAGTTAAATAAAATGTTATTCCAGTTCCAGAAATAGCTTGGTCATTGTAAAAGACAATCTGACCAAGAGGTATCATGTCGTGCGACACCCTCTTCCTAGGAGGTCCTGTGTCGGACGAAATCCAAGATCTCTGGGCAGATTGTCTTACCTTCTGCCTTGTTTTTGATAACCAGACTCCCGGACTCAAAATCTCTCAAAAATAGGTTTTTCAATGTTTTCCTCTAAAAACGGCGTGGCGACTCCCAAAACCGAAGTTTTCAAAACTCATCGTATCATTTTCAACACACACATTAAAAAAAAAACTCTTTCAAAAAGGGAGAAAATGATATTACGATATATCTCTTTTTTTCGGCGAGCGTTCATTCAGTGGCGACTCCGCTGGGGACATTGAAAAACTTTTTGTTCTAAAAAATGAAGACGATACTCGGTATATAGGTGGAAACCACTAACCTTCCTGTATCGCTCCCTAACCCGGGGCTTGGGATAAATGCTGGTCTAACAATCCCACGTACCAGTATCATTCTTCTATTTTCTAAAAAAAAGAGAAAAGTTTTTCTTAAGAGAGTCTAAATTTCTTCAAATCAACTTGGACAATTTCGACATTCACCTTGTGTGTACATTTGTGTCATTTTGTGTGCTCAAATGCACCTTGCCATGCTTTGGTATGTGACACTATTGGAAGTCGGGGCTTCCCCTTTTGCAATTTGCTCTTCCCGTTGATCAGAACAGGGCGGGATGGCACTGGACTACAGCTACTGGTAAATTCTGACATTTGGGGCAGTCCCCTTTTGTCATGCTTTGACTCATTCTCTTGTTTTTTCCTTTGCATATTGCATAAAAAAAAAAGAAAAAAATCTTTTACAAACAAAAAAAAAGCAAAAAAATATTTTCCTAGAAAATACCTTCACACTACTCGCACTCTACCCGTACATAGAGTTAGAACCCGGGAGTGTACGGACGGCATCGCGGAAAGTGACATGTTTCGCTGACGTTTGAGCGCCTAAAGTCCTCCTAGCCAGTGAGTCAGCCAACACTTGTCCGTGACACACTTTCTACCGTGACCGGTTGGTTTTTGGCCAATACTTTTCAAAACATTTTAAAACTCGGTTTTCAAAATTTTCTCACAAAGTCCGAGTCATACACCGTCTCCAAAAATCTTGGCATACTTTCCCTCTTCGTGTCGGAATCACGACATAATTCAAACGTAAGTACACGTTAAGATCTCTACATGTCTCGACGTAGGTACATATTGATTTCTCGGCTTGGCTTCATAAGAAGTCATGACGCGTCTTCGACATGTGTCAACGCGGTACCATGTCGAATTCTTAACACATACTAACAAGAGTTATGCCGAAATTTCGCCACCAAGTGACGAGAGGCCATGCCAGATTTCCAACTCGAAAAGAGGGGAGGTCATGCCCAATTCCTCGAGGGTTTTACCTCCAAATTGCGGTCTCGTACGTTCAAACGTACGTTCGACCCTCTCTCCTCCCGAGTTTAGACATTGACTTGGACTTGGTTTTGAAAACCCCGAGTTTGACTTGTTTTGGCTCGTATGCCCATAGGTTCGTTCTCCCTTTCGGTTGGTGGGTTCCACGTGCCCTATAGGACCTCTGCCGGGATTGTCCGTCCCGGAGGTGCAATACAGGTGGAATACAGGGGGTCTATAGACGTAGTTATGGAACCCACTGATCCAGGAATAGCGTAGAATGCGAAAAAGAAGGTCTCCCCCTTTTCCAACCATTCCTAGGATTAATAAAATCATTTAAAAAAAAAGATATAAAAAAAAGAAGAGCATATGCATGAGTCCGTCCTCAGCCTATCCTCTCCCCTGCCTAAAACCGTTCTCTCCCCCTTTTAGCGAGCAAGTATTGGGTCAGAGTTCCGGGTGGTCGGTTAATCAGTTTCTCTCCAGTCAGGGGTTCATTTCCAGCAGTCTCAGAAATGGTAGATTCGCAAGACTCAGCGGGTTTGGGTCCGAATGCAAGCGTTGATCCAGCTCAGAATCAGAATGTCAGTCAGGGTGTAGGGCTAGATCGAGGTCAGAATACGGGACAGGATGTCATATTTGGACTCCCTCTCAGCTCTGAAAGCAGTAAACAAACCAATACCCCCTGGTCTCATTTTAGCCGTTTCTTGCAAGAGTATGAAGATCGTTATTTTTCAGAAGAAAAGGAAGCCGATACCACGGAACTGGTTTTGTTTAGATCAAATCACGAGAAAGTCATTTACACAAGGTGGCTAGAACAATCCAAAAGGATCGGGCAAGAAAGCTTCAGGCAAGCATCTGTGTTGAGACTCATTAGTAAGGAGGCCGAAGCCCGCCTTGAGTCAGTACATCTCTGTAAACTGGCTCTCGGATGGACCTGATACAACCCTGAAGACAGACAGGGCAAAGAATCGGAGAAGGAAGATTGTTTCTATATTCTACCCGGAGTCAAATACATACCTCCCCCTCTCACTCTTCCCCCACAATTCTTGGGAGGAGAAGCTGATTCGCAATCACCTCTTCCGGCCTTGGGGGCTTACGACAATCTCTGTTGTTGCACCTGCCCATCCTCCCTTTTTGAATATGATCGACGCTCTATGCTGACTGAAGTTCAAGAAATGTGGGATGACAGCTCCAACGATAGCAATGAAGATGATGACAACGAGAGCGAGGAATCAATTGAAACCCTAAGCTGAGAATACACTCAGAACGATAGTGCCGGGAGCGACCTCATGGATGTAAGGCATAATGGTTGTTTGTCGGCCAGCGACGACGAAGGGTCACCGATAAACGAAATAGCAATGGAAATCGACCCCTATGAGGAATGTTTCTCAAAATGTGACTGTGGCCAATGCCCAAACACCTCGGAGGACGAGCAGCAGCCTGACCCGGCTAAGGATGAATATGAATCCGAGATATTGGAACACAATGTCCCCTACGGAAAGTTAGTCGGTGAATGGAAGCAGTTCATTGAGGCCTTAGTTGAAAAGGCAGGTTTCCAGCCTCCGGCAGATGACGAATTCGTTAACGTCATTGGATCCCTCTCTTCTTCCCCTACAATGGACGGCATCAAGACTGTAAGAGTTACTGCCAAACCCCTTGAGCACACTGAGTGCCTGGAATCACTCAAAAGGGTTATCGATTTGGAAGCTACTCCCGTTGCCTTTATACCTATGGACCCACACGATGCCTTTCTAATTGCCCCAATACCCGGGAATGGACCCCGAGTACTTCTTATTTGGACTCAGGTAGCCCGAGCCACGACGTTGGACCAAAAAAGCAGACACTGTCAATCTTTCACTTGCGGTTGCTCAGCCTACAAAAATGAGAGAAAATTGATGTACGAAGAAATGGAAGTCGACAGTCAGAAAGTTATAGAAGTTTCGGAGGACGACTATATGATCGAAGACATGAAAGCCATGGATTTTGCTGGGGCTGAGTACGTAGACGTCATGGAATTCAATACCGCTTATCATGCTTTGGGGAAGGGATTTTCAGGAGTCCAATCCAAGCAAATCGTTGAGGATCTGTTAGAAGAAGGAAGGTTAACTCCTGTCCTCCCCGATGAAAGGGTAACTATTGTCAGATCAAGCCCACCCGGTGACAAAACAACAGTTCTCGTCAGAGTTACCAAAAGGGAAGTCACTTTCCCCGAGTGCATCTCAGCTTTGAGAGAGGTCTTAGATACCGACAAAATGTCTGGTACACCTCCTACACAAAATACCACAATCATCTCAAGCGTTGAGTGTTACAAAAAGGATCCAAGAACGCTGCATGAAGAGGAGAAATCACTGAGCCCTGGAAGTAGTAGCTCTCGCTGCATAATAGCCTTCACAGACTTTGACCTCCCCTGTTCGGAGCCGATCATAACAAGCCTCTCTTCATCACAAACCAGCCTAGGTGATCGGCGTCTTCCTCGAGTTTTAATTGACAACGGGTCCGGGAATGAACATTCTCCCGGCAAGAATCATGGGCCTACTCGGCATCAAGTCTACAGATTTGAAACCCTCCTCCCTCACGGTTAAAGCCTACGATTCAACGTCTCGTTCAATACTTGGGATCGCTACTTTAGACCTGTGGTTCGGTAAGAAGACAATACCCATGGAATTTCGGGTCCCGGGATGTCCCAAAGAACCTTCAACGCTACGTTAGGAAGGCCGTGGCTGCATCAAATCAATGGGATCGCCTCAACTTTGCACCAGTGTGTCAAATTTGCCCAAGATGGTGAGATAATCACCATTCGTGGGGGCAATGTTACCACCGAGCTTGATATGAACGAAGATGTCGCAGCTTTGTTCGAAGAAGCACACTTATCAGAAATAGCCGGGGCTGATCCGCTGATGGAAGCACCGTTGATTGATTTATGTGAAGAGACACCGCCAATGGCAGGGGCTGTTACTAAAGATCCCTTCAGCATGGTTGACCTTCTGACCGGGGATGATTATGTACCTGTGGTTGATCCTCCGATGGGGAAAGATTACGTATCAGTGATCGAGTTTGACGGGGACAAAGAGATTGATCCACGCACCTTCGTCAGCACCTCAGAGATGCCGCTTCGGAATTGGGTTTCCTTCAAGGGACCGATCGCCAGCCGGGAGATTATGATGAAAAAGCTCGGGCTGACCCCTCGTTCTGGTGTGTCTGAGTCTAAGTCTGCCCCTGTAATCCTGAGTCAGTCCCCAGAGTCTTTTGTTATCAAGTTCGAGTCTCTAGATAGGTCTGATACTCTCACGGTTGATGATAATCACCTGTCTTTAACTCTGTCTTCCCTTTTGCATTGAATGAAATGGTTGACCTTTCTGCGTATCCCTTAATCGCCACCTTAACAAATGATAAGTTAACTAGGACAAGTCTTAATGACTTAAAAGTGGTTAATAATGATTCATTTGAAGAGGACACAGACCTTTTAGATGAAAACTTTTTAAATGATAATATAAAGCAGGTTTTTGACCGAGACGATAATCGGGCCCAAGTCGCCGACGAGGTATTAACTACAAGTGAATTTGGGAACTACCGAAGAGCCCAAAGAGACACAGATTGGCGCTTTCTTCACCGGGAAAGAACGGGAAGCCCTCATTGATGCGCTTCAAGGAATATGTGGACGTATTTGCCTGGTCCTACAAAGACATGCCCGGGTTGGATACTTCAACCGTTGAAAGCACCGAATTCCCCGGACCCGTAAGCCGTGCCGCCAAGCGTAAACTTCACCGGATCAAGCCGTAATGGTCCCTCCAAGTCAAAGAGGAGATAGAGAAGCCGCTCAGAGTGGGTTTCATTAGAGTGGTCGAATACCCCAAGTGGTTAGCCAACATAGTAACAAGCTTACCAAGTCGAATGGCAAAGTCAGGGTTTGCGTGGACTTCAGAGACCTGAACAGAGCTAGCCCGAAGGACGAATTTCCCTTGCCCAATATCGATCTGTTGGTAGACACTACCGCCAACTACGAAGTTAAATCATTCGTGGATGGTTTTGCGGGTTACAATCAGATTAAGGATGCCGAAGAAGACCAGGAAAAGACTTCCTTCACCAGCCCTTGGGAACCTTCGCTATACGGTTATGCCCTTCGGTCTCGAAGAATGCCGGTGCCACTTACCTGAAAGCACATCGCACTTTTCCATGACATGATCCACAAGGAGATCGAAGTCTATGTTGATGACATGATTATCCATTCCAAGGGATAAGATGGTCAACACTTGATCGACCTGAGGAAGTTCTTCAACCGGCTGCGGGAGCATGAAATGAGGTTGAACCCAGCAAAGTGCACTTTCGGCGTAGTCTGGGGAAAGGTTCTGGGATACATGGTCACAGAACGAGGAATTGAATCCGATCCAAGAAAGATCAAAGCCATTATGGAGATGAAGACGCCGATGACAGTCATAGAGGTGAAGGCTTTCATGGGCCGTCTCCAATATGTCAGCCGATTCATCCACCAGCTAACCTCTATCTGTGAGCCGATTTTCAAGCCGCTCGTAAAGAATCAGGAGGTTGGGTGGAACGAACAATGTCAAACCGCCTTCGAGACAATCAAGGCCTACTTGGTCCATCCCCCAATCTTGTGTCCTCCGTATAAGGACAAGCCCTTGTTGCTATACTTAACAGTCACAGATACGGTTGTTGGAGCCATGCTCGCACAAGAAAAGCCAGATTCAAAGGTGGAAAATGCCATATACTTCGTCACCCTAAGCTTCAGTGGCGAGTTAAACTACTCACTTTAGAAAAACCCGTGCAGCTTTGGTATGGGTGGTCGCAAATTGAGACACTACCTCCCGGCGCATACAATACACCCGGTGTCAAAGATGGATCCCATCAAGTGCCCGTTCGAAAGTCTTCTCTCGTCATCAAGGCTTGCGAAATGGTCATTCTTCCTAGCCGAATTTGATATCAAGTTCGTAACCCGCAAGGCAATCAAAGGCCAAGCTCCGTCGATCATTTGGCGGATTTCCCAAGCTCAAGCACCCGAGTTCGAACCCCGCCTTGACGATGGAATCTTCGTGATAGAGGGTACAGCGTCGCGCTGTTCTTCGACGGTGCCGCCAACAAAAGGGGCAATGGTATCGGCATGGTATTGGTTGATCCAAAGGATGTGCACACCCCCATCACTATCAAGTTGAATTTCCCAGCTACTAACAACGCCGCGGAATACGAAGCTTGTATAGCCAGCCTCGAGGCAGCTCTAGAGCGAAATGTTGAAAAGCTGGAAGTGTACAGAGACTCTCAGCTAATCATCAATCAGGTATCCAATAAGTGGAGAACCGTGGACCAAGATTTCTGCAAAATGTACTATGCCTACATGGAGGATCCGATCGACTAATTCAAGGAGGTCACGTTCCACTACCTACCCCGGGACAAGAACAAAGTTCATGGATGCCCCGGCCACTTTGGCCTCGCCGGTGGAAATCCCAGAGGGAAAATCGAGCAAACCATTCAGTGGTTGGGAGGCGTGAGAACCCCGCCTATCGTTGCCGATCGAGCTAGAAAAGGTCGATGACTTGTGGTACGCCAGATATTTCAGTACCTTAAGCATGGCGAAGCTTCGTTTCCAACGGAAAAGGATGGTAGGCTAAAAGAAGGTCTCCGCGCCAAAAGTTTACAAGCTTTGAAAAGGCTGTCTGCACAGTACGTTATTCTGGGAGATGACCTATGGAAGAAAAGGCACCGAGGCCCACTTCTACTCGCATCGCAAGTCTAAAGCCGTAAAGGTCATGGAAGAAGTCCATGGTGGCGCATGCGGACCACATATGAACGCCCGAGCCTTGATGTTCAAAGATACTCAGGATGGGTTATTATTTGATCTCCATGGAAACCGATCGCATTCGCTTTGTGCGAACCTCGCGATAAGTGTCGCGGTTCTCCAATCTCAACCATATACCTCCCCATGATCTCTACTGTATGAGCACTCCTTGGCCATTTGCAACTTGGGGAATCGACGTTATTGGGAAGATAACTCCCGCCGGGCGAACGGGCACGAGTTCGTGTTGGTCGCCGTGGATTACTTCACCAAGTGGGTTGAAGTGGCCCTACAAAATCCTCAACTCCAAAAAGGTGGCCCGTTTCATAAAAGAAAACATCATGTGCCGATATGGAGTTCCAAACGAGATTATCTCGTATAACGGGTCACACTTCGAGGGACACACCGACAAACCGCCGCAGAATCTGTAATTAAGCGACACAAGTCCTCCCCTTATCGCCCTCAAACCAATGGTGCCGTCGAGGCCGCGAACAAGAATCTAGAAAGGATCATCCGGAAAATGGCCGAAAGGAGCCGGGATTGGCCTCGAGAAGCTTCACTTGGCACTTTGGGGCTACCGTACGTCGCAAGAACCGCCACCGGTGAAACCCCGTTCGCTTTGACATATGGGATGGATGTTGTTCTACCCATTGAGTTAGAGATACCCTCCCTTCGGGTTCTGCTTGAAAATGAGGTCAACGAGATAGAATGGCTTCCGAGTCGACATGAAGAATTAGCTTTCCTAGACGATCGAAGGCTTAAAGCAATGGAGCACATCCGGCTTATCAAGCGCATGGCTAGGGCCTTTGACAAGAAGGTACATCCCCGCGACATAAAAGTGGGTGATTTGGTCCTAAAAGAAAACCGCCGAATCGCCTTCAGTCCCTTGGGCAAGTGGGCTCCAATCTGGGTAGGCCCGTATCAGGTGAAAGAGATCTTCTCTGGTGGAGCAATGAAGTTGACAGATTTGGATGGTAATCCCTTCATGCACCCGGTAAACGGCGACAAACTGCGCCGCTATTACGTCTGAATCGAGTCTCCCTCTATAAAAAAAAAAAAAAAAGAAAAAATATATATAAAAAAAGAAACAACAAAAGCGCGAAAATAATGTACCCAGACGAGACTGAAAACCTCTCAAAAGGCAGTCCGTGCAAAACAAAGGGCGCGCTCGGTGCTAAAAGAATATACCCAACTAGGCTGAAAACCCTAAAAACGGGCGGTCTAGGTAAAAACAGGTTGCACCATTTGTCCCCCTTCTATCTATCCCTTTCTTAAACACAAAAGTTAATTGGGTCGAACTACGGAGACCTCGAGCCCCTTAGTCCATTTTGTAAAAGGGGAACGTAGGCAGCTCATTCGCGGTTCGGTCTAAAATCATAAAAATCACCAAATCCCGTCAACGCTTGTATTTGTGATTACCAAAATGTGTCTTGATTAAGCTCAAGTAATTTCAACTTTCATCACATTAATACATTCATTGATGAGTTCAAGCACGGTTTACTCTCGACTCATTAACATTAGCAAAATAATATCTTTTAAAAAGGTACATCTAAATTGTCTGTGTCGGCAAATAAGGGATACAAGGATAGGTCACCTAATCCTAGTCGCTCGTTCCCACTCCTGAACTAGCACCCTTCTTCTTCCTCTTCCTCGGTCCTCGAGAGGTCTTTGGCTTAGCTATCCCAAACATTTCTGTCTCCCGTCGCCCCCGCTCAGGAATAATACGAGTTGGTGAGTCGACCAATCCGGCAGCTCTCGCCGCCCTCGGGTAGCTCTCTCCTCTCTCGTAGCCGTCCTCCGAGCCATAACTTCAGTGGTCATCCCTCATCTTGGCTCTCCTCTCTACGAGTCTCTCAAAATCCGCCGGTCGGATCATCGGTCACGTTGTCTGGGTCCGCCCGTGCCTCAAAGCATCGCGTAACCTCCAGCTAGATTGGTCTCCTCCTCGGATCCCTCTCGCAATACGCCTCAATGGTGTGCCGAATCGGTCCCATCTGCTCCCCGTACCAGATGAGGTACCTGGTAGACAGATAAGTAATCCCCCGGGTCTTCCGTGACAAGTATATGAGCGGGAAAAGCCGCTCCCGAAAAGCCCCGGCAAAGAACCCGAGAGTCTCGGATATGGGCCATGTCAAGCAGGAACAAGATCCCGGCCATCTCGCTTCGAACTCCATCAACACTCGCCGCTGGTATCCATACCGCTCTGAACAAGCAAAGGGATGCTAAATGACGAAAAACGCAATCCCGGCAGCCTCACTATAGCAGAGTCATCCTGCCTGCCGCTCATGATCTCAAGCCTCCATCCGGGAACCCAGTACTGGATATCAGTGGTAGTATACCTGGCCGCCGCTCGCCAACCTTCCCGTGAAGCCTCCGAGCCACTCGCCCGCCGCGTGACCCAAGGTGCCGCAGCCGCCCAACAGTAATGGGGAGATGAGTCTCACCGCTCAAAGAGCCACAATGATAAGAGACTGGGCCGCCGCGCGTCCCATATACAATGACCCTCTAGACAAGCCGGTCCATCCCATGGTAAGTCTCCGCCAAAGAAAAGGGGAACCACATCTCTCTCTCCCCGCCCGGTCGAACATCGCCCAATGTGGTGCCTCGAGAACCCCGCATCCGTCTAACAACTCCCAAAGAAGAAACTGCAGCACACCCCGTCGTACTCACAAAAGCAAGACAGTGGAAATCATAATCGCATAAAAATATCCATGGCTATAGATGGGTCAAATAGCTCCGGTGCGATACAAGCCTAATCGGGCTATTCGGGCTGTCAACAAAAGACAAAGTCAAGAATCGATCACCACCGCTCTGGGAAATCCCAAGAAATCGGCCACCGCCACCAAAGGTCGCGGATCTCGGGAAAGACCGCATCTCTAAGCTCGCCTCCTCCAGGGCCGCGCCCTGAACTCCTCAATGGTGGGCGTAAGATCATTATACGAGAGGGTAAAGACATGCCTCTCGCAATCCCAGATCCGGATGCGCCCGAGAAGGTTCCAATCAACCGCCCACTCCTTTAATGCCCAGATGCATCTCAACCCATATCGTTGGTCGATGATCCTCCTATTGTTGCCGCGATGACGGCGGGTCGATTTATGAGATCGTAATGAAATTGACGCTCTGTCTTAGATCTTTCGTCATAATGTTCCATTGTTGGCCAAAGATCGAATCTTGGGGCTAATTTTGAGGTGGAAGGCAAGTTTGACACATGTCAGAATCGGGCTGGAATGAGTGGTTTACGAGTCTCGCTTTTATAAAGTGTCGGGCCATTGATCAAGAAAGCCGTCTCCTGTGCACTCTTTGTCGTGCGACATAAAGGCTCCATGAAGTCCCGTGTCGGACGACATGGAGAGGTCCATCAGATCACCAAGCATGCAACCGGCAAAGAACCCCAAGCCGACCCAACGCTTGCTCAAAACCACCCAAACCTATCCAAAACACCACAAAATCATACCTAAACACTCCCCCTCGCTCATAAAGCCCACGGGAGAGGATTCGGGACATCCAACACACCCACAGACACATAAATGTCACCCAATGCGTACAAAAACCGCAAAAACACCCAATCATGCCAAAAGCTACCATTTTGTGCCTTTCTTGGGACGAACTCGTGCATATAAGCTCACAAATGCATAATTAAACAATTATTGTAGTTTGTCAAAGTACAAAGACAATAAAACATTGTTTTACAATCCAAAAGAACAAAAAATACATGCATTTCTTCTCTCTCCTAAAAAGAGTCAAAGCATGGCAAAAGGGGACCATCATAATCACTCCGACTGAGTCATCGCCGTAATCGTCCTCCTCATCATCTTCTGAGCCGCCGTCCCCCGGACGCCGCCCACCTCCTCCTCGGAGCCGCTCCGCTCCCGGCCATCATCGCCACCCTCCGGCACCTCATGGATCTCGCCGTCGAATCATCATCCTCGTAATGGGCCCAAGTGCTGGGGCTTGGCAAGATAATACCCCCATGCCACTTAGCACGATGCACAAGGGGGCCGGTAGGATCATCCTCGCCATCATCACCCTCAGCCGGGCCGCGAACTAGACCCGCCCGCCCGAGAGCCGAAGGAGCCAAAGCCGGCTCGGGCCTCTTCTTCTGAGGCACAACATCACCTGGCCGGGAACCGCACCTCCTTCCAATGCTCCGCGCTCCTTCCGAAACCGGCGCAAAGATCTTCACAAGACGGTGAGCGCCTTCGCCACCATCCTAAATGTCTTGACTGGAACCTCGTTCAATGAAAATGTAAAAGGCAAATAAGCAATCATTGCAGCATAAGAAAATGCTTAAAAGCTGGAACAAATCATAAAAGAAAAGATCACTCACAAAGGTGGTCCCATGGGGCAGTCGCAGATGCGGATGAGTCTGAGACATGTCGAAAGAGGAGCGGCAGATGCTACCCCCAGCCTCATACTCAAAGAAGTGGGCAGGTGCCGTAGATTCGCATCCCCGCCGCCCTCCCGGCAGCCCATCACCCGAGGAGTCACCAACCGGGTGAAGACGAACCGGGCATAGTCCCCACCATCGAAAGCTCAAGCATCGATGCCGGTCCGCCCGCAGCCGCTCCAAGTCGTGCAGGCCCGACATGCCATATCCCCGCAGGAGGATCATGAGGGACGCGGAGACAGCCGCCAGGACCATGCCGCCTCGCAAACTCTCTCCCCAAATACTGTGGCATCTCCTCCAAGCCAACCAACAGCCTCCTCGTCCCCGGTCACTGTGGCAAAGCAAAGACTAATCAAATCCTCGCCATACCGACCATGCCAAGGGAAATGTCTCAACCCGACAGGGTACCCCTCAAAGCAATCATGATGTCACGGTAGCAAGCCGTCTTACGGGCTTAACCCCGTCCACCTTCCGCCTCTCCTCGCTCCGAATGTCCAACGGCGAATAGCAGTGGAACAGTCCGCGCGATCCTCTCAGCATGGGCCCCGGCGAATAAAATGCCCGAACACCTCATGGGTGAGCTCCACACCCGAAATCAAAAGACAGTAAGCTTTCAGCCAGGCAAGAATAAAAGTAAAAGTATGATGACGTAAAAGTCAAAATGCGGTAGTCGAGTCGCGAAAAAGCAAAAGACATACCTCCAAAGACATTTCGCCGTATAGAAGTCCAAAGAGGTCACACCGCTGCCGCTCACCTCATCAAGGCCCCCTCTACACCCGGGCCAACCACTTCTCCCCAAGAGAAAGTGGACACTGCTCCAATCACGAAGAGGCTGAAGAAAGTGGGTCAATGCCGTCGTGGAGGCATTACAAAATAGGGTGTCGACA